>WBMV01003156.1:1631360-1790410 GCA_013396655.1 Campylorhamphus procurvoides | reverse complement strand
AAAAAAAAAAAGGACAAAAAGAAAGCAGGTTAATGCCCATTTCAAACGCGTCGCAGCCTCGGTGATTATTTTAGCGAAGTTTTCTCCCCAAGCCCGATGAAGTGACCCGGTTTGCCGGCTCTCAGCACACCCAACCCTGCGGCGGGGCCGGGGCAGGGCAAGGGACACGCAGACAGAAAGGACAGACAGACAAGGAGCCCCGGGATGCCCCGAGGGTTTCCTGCACCCGGCAGGGGGGACCGAAGTGTCCTGGTCCGGCAGAGGAGCCGCACAGCCCGGAGCACCGGGGGGACCGAGGTGTCCTGAGCAGCCCGGGGTGCGGAGGGAGCCGCGGGAGGGCCGGGCCGGGCTGGGGCGGGGCGGGGCAGAGCCGGCCCCTCCCTCGCTCTGCCCCTCCATCCCTCCCTCCTTCCATCCTTCCTTCCCTCCCTCCCTCGCAGCCGGCAGGGCGGCCGCAGTGTTGCTGAGCGGCGGGGCCGGGCGGACGCGCTGTTTCTGCCTCCGCGCCGCCGCCGAGCAGCCGCCGCCATGAGGGAGCAGCTCCGGGGGTAAGGGGGATGCCGGGATGAGGGGGATAAAGGGGATAAATAAGGGAGATGGGGGAAATTCCGGGGATGCCGAGGGATGCGGGGCGGCAGGTGCGGCGGGGGCGGCTCCGGCGGTGCAACCCCGCTCCATGGACCGGCGGCTGTGCCAGAGGTGTGGGATGCCCGGGGCTGCCGTCGCTGCCCCGCAGGATTTTTGGGGATAGCGCATTTTGGGGCCAGCGCGGTGCCGCACGGCGTTACCTGCGCGGCATGTGGGGCAGCTCGGGTCGGGCGGGAACCTCAGCGGAATTCCTGGGAACAAACGCGCTTGGGGCTGTGTGGCTTGGTTTTTTAATTTTTTTTCCCTCTTTCCCTGTAATTTCATGCTTAGAAGTCGTGTTTCAAGTTAATAGGCAGAAGAGGCTGGGAGGGCATTCCCTCCGGGTTATTGCACTGCGAGCGCTGTAATTTTTGTTGCTATATGGCACCTTATATTGCCTTTTAATAGCTGCTGTAAAGCATCTTGCAGCCCGGGACACCACCGGTGTGCCCAGCCTGCGCCCGGGACTGAGGCTGGGGAGAGAGGTGGCTTTTGCAGGTGTGTGTGTGTGCAGAGCTGAGGAAACAAGAAACCTGGTTATATCTGGGGTCTTTGACCTTTTTAGCACTAAGGAATTGTTCAAGGCCGTCGCTCGTCTGAGCCTGGATTTGACAAGACCCTGCAGTGAAATTGCTGGCAGGAGCAGAGAGGATAGGCTTTGGAAAGCAAATAGATCAGCAGAGAGTGACAAGCTGGGGGGGCAAGGCTCACCCAGCCCAAGCCACTGAGCTGGAATCTTTGCCCCTGACACAGCGGACAAAATAAATGTTTAACATCATGGTGAGGGAAAAAAGAGTTACTATGCAGTGCTTGACAGGTGATATTTGCCCTTCTCCTACTATTCGTTTCCAGTACCGGCAAGAAACTTTAATATGTATCGGTGCCTGCCTTCAGCAGTCTGATAAATCTTGCAAAAGCCAATAAAACAGGCTAAAGTCAAATTCCTGCTGAAGAGACGCTGATCCTTGGCTTAAACAGAAATAATCTCTGCACAGATCAGTAGTCTCTAGATTTACAGATGAAAACAGTAGTCCTTTGTAAAGCACAAAGGAGTGCCACCTTTTTACATTGCTAATACTTTCCATAGCAGTAACTTGTTTTATTAAAGGAATTAATGGAACTCTGTAAAAAGAAAAATATTAAATCTTCCTTGCAATCACTGTCATCTGCTGTTGAAAACATTTCTCTTTTAAATGAGAGATAGTGTCTGTTCATTCAAACTCTCTCAGTTACATTTAGGTTAGTTTAGTAAAATCCAAACAACTATCATGTTTATTTTGGCTTTTTGACAACAGTCATAAGGTGGTTGGAGTAAGATTTTTATTCATAAAGCCAGAAGGTGAGAGGTATTATAAATTGTGTTGTTTGAAAATGGATCAGTTCAGCACTTTAATAAATACCACTATAATTTTGGTGCTTTTTTGTGAGCATATGTAAGTATTTATTTATTGCTACACCACGGAATTTCTTATTCTGTGCACATCTGTACATTTGCACATCTAGTTCATGTCGCATTTTCTAAGGGTGTGGGGAGAAGTGCAGCAGAACTGGCTCTTATCACCAGTGGAGAGGGCTGTAAGAGTTTAAAAAGCACTCTGCAGTTGCAACCTAAAATTCTGTTCTGGAGCTGAGCAGTGAATACACAAGACCTAATCCTGGATATAGGGTTTGTATTTTAAAAAAAAGGGTGAGGAAGAAGGAGCGCAATTAAAACCAGTTAAAATATCTGCGAATGTTACACTGTGGCTGGTGCAGGAATGTTGGGGGGGGATTTGCTCAGGAATTTGGGTGTGGGGGAGCAGTGCTTTCCAGTCCTCTTGCTGCTGATGTTGCTCAGAAGTAATATAAAAGGAATAAAGATAAAATAACTGTATTTTGTCCAACCTGATCAAGTTATAACAAGGGAACTGTAATTCACCTAGCGTGTCAGTTTGGATAGCATCTCCTGATTTCAGGTTTCCAATCCTGTGCGTTACTGGCTCTGCTGAAAGCGATGAGAGACAAATCTCTCTGCTGTTGGCAGGGGCTGAGGAGTTCACACAGGCATAGTGTGACAGAATTTCCCACATTAAAATTATCCTTGCTAATGTAATATAATCATCCTTTAATGAAGTGGCCCTGCAGTTCCCAAAGGATGTCTCAAGTGAAGACTCTGCTTTCATCCCACTGAATTATCAGTGTATTTAGCGTGCCAGTCGCACCCATGCCTAGGTGTCATCATTAGCCACTTCTGCTCACTTCCTTTTCAGGCCTGGTTTTTATTTCCTTTCCACTTTTGCAGTTCAAGTCAGGTGAGAAAGAGGAAAATAAGCCAAGTGAGTGCACTTATATTTTTATTTGTTGCAGAATGCCCATGATTTAAAAGCTAGTGATCAATTTATTTGACCTACATTTAGAGCCAAATTGAAAAATGTATCCTCTGAGCATGTGCAATATTGCAGAACTACTGACTGTGTGAATTGATACCTTTTGTGTTGGTAGTTTGTAGGAAAAGCATTCTGAGTACTTATTTCTGCACACACTCTCACCCTGCTCCTAGTCAAGAGGACTTGCACTACACTTCTCTTGTCTTCCTGACTTGCAGGCTGTAAAGGGCCTTGTTCACCAGAGTTTGAAACTCTGGCAAACACTTTGCTGCAGATCTATTAAGGATGCTACAGCATTCCCAAGTGTGGTTGAGGCTGCCTGAAACTGCTGAGCTGGCATTTCACTTCAGACGGTGTTCACAATAAGGGCATACACACAAATCCTCCCCCACTGGTCCAACCCCAAAGCTCACAATTAAATGGCCTTTGAAAATGGCAAAGAGGCTTATGAAGAATAGCCTTGATGGAATCTAACCTTTCCTGGAGCTGCCCTTGTGTGCAGAATAGTTGATAATTTTACGAGCTGAAAACGTTGAGAGGCGAACGCCTTTTAGCTGGAGCAAAATATCTGCAGCCTTCTTGTGTTCTGCATGTAAAGTACCAGCAAAGTCTGCCCTGGCTCGGCACGGGCACTCAACCTCTACAGAAATCACAGCGACCAAGGTTCAGTTCACTTCAAAGCCCTTGCTTTTTTTTTTTTTTTGCCAGAGCACAGAGGTGTGCTGACAGCTGGCCAGCCCGTCCCTGGGTCTGGTACCAGATGGGAGACTGAGTGATTCCTGCCAAGGGTGTCCACACCACTTGATGGGGGACACTCTGCCCCACAGGTGGCCACTGATGGGAAGGTGGTGGGGCAAGGGTTAGGGTCTCTACTCACTTGACTTCTATAGTCTAAGGAAAGGAATATATCCTCTAAGTTGCAAATAAGTTTAAAAATAAAGCAAAAAGGGAGATATACCTGCCCTGCAAATTCAGTCTTTGTCACTTGCAAATGAAGCAAATTGAATCATTCCTTAGCAAATGCTTGTCTCCAAGATGATTAATCTTACACCCTGAGTAGAGGTCTGGGGTTACTGATATTAAAAATATCTGAAAACAGTTTGAGTCCAGTGTTTCTTTGGCAATGGATATTTTAATTAAAAGGTCAGGAATAGTGAATGCTGTAAGCTTAAACCATACACACTGAATTCACTGATATATGGTTAGGCTTTACTATAAAAAATGAAAATAAAAAATTTAATAAATTAGTCATCTGTGTCATGTTGATTAGTGATTAACCATAATAGTTTTTCACACTAAGATGATCCTTTTATTCTTCTATCCCACACAGGCATAGGATTCTATAATCCTTTCTATATTCACCTTTGCCAGATATCTGGTGGGTTTTAAATATTTTCATGGGGAATCAGTTTCTTTGAATGCTGCCAGGGTAACAGCTATGGAGTCTGAAGTGATCCCGTTTACCCATAGAACAATTCGGGTCTGCCAGACTGATGTCATATGGAAAGTCAGGCAGATTGTCTTCAGAGGTTTTGTGTAACTGTTTATGTAAGTTCTTTTTCTCATTTTTACTACACACTTTGGCATAGAAACCATGGCACAGTTGCTGTTCAGATATCCACCACTTCTGGGGCTACCTGGCCATGGGAAAGCAAGCCAGGGGGGTCAAGCTCATGCCTCAGGAATTACTGATATGGGCGGGACTGACACTGGGTGAAAGCAAACTGCGACCCCAGATCTGTGAGTGTGAATGTTTGGGTGTGCAACTTATTCACCCGAATTGTGACATCCCTGGCTACAAGGTTCTTCTGCCATGACTTTGCTTCCTTCCTCTTTTCCTTTGGACCGCTGTTGTATTGGCAGAGGCTTCAGGCATCTGAGTTTTTAGGAACTCAATGTGTGAACAAAACTACTTTGTTTTTTCTTCAAAAATGCACTTTATACCTGCATATGGTAAAAAGTTCTGGTGTTACACACTCTCTGCAAAACATGCCCGTACCAAGCACGGTGGGAAATGCAGGAGTTCAGGTGCGGGTGGCTCAGATCCGCAGGTTTTCACTTGAAGCTGCCCAGTTTCTGGGAATAAAAAACCAAGCCCAGACCAGGCTGAGATTTCTGAATGCAATTGCAGCCACCTCCCTGTGCAGGACTCCTTTTTTAAGAGAGCAAAGAACAGGATTGCTTTTGCTGTTCTGGTATCCTCCTCCCTCTTTCACTGCCTTCAGCCACTGCAGGAATTAGGAAGGGATGAGAATGCTGAGGTTGATGAGACAAGGCTTGTTAAAAAGCCTGCGCTCAACTAGGGCAGTGCTATGATGGCATTATTTCCTTCTTAGTGCTTGTGATCCTTTTCATTCTTCCTTGCAGTTACAGAGGAAAATCTGGAAATATATATAGTAAGCTGCTGAACATATAGAGGTTAGAGGTTACTGGGGCAGTAAAGTATTCGTGTGGATCAAATAAATAACCTGTCTTTTAAGGCCAAAATTAAATCACACTAAGAAAACATGTCACGATTTTCTTTTTTCTGTAAGTAGGGGTGGTGTGGAAATGATTCATTGGAAGTTTTGCCTCTTCTTAGCCTGTAAAGGATAAATGTGCACTTGGGAACATCACAATGAGAACTCAAGGACTATTTGTTCTCTAAACCAACCTTGTCAGTGTCTCAGGGCATAGTTGGGTGTACAGAGTCTGCTGGGTGGTGGTTTATTGTCTTGGAGCTGGAAGGTGTGTGCTCCAGGAGCTCCACAGCAGTTTGGGTCAGGTCCTGCTCTCCTGCCCATTTTCTCTCAAATGATGTGTGCATGTTGAAACCCCGGTGTTTCATTTTAAGTACAGAAATGACCAATCTGTTTGATAGCAACTGTATGCTACACAGACATTCCAGTTTCTTTATATGGACACTCGTGGTTATCTTTTAATGTGGCTGAATTTTGTATGAACAGGACTTTATTGGCTACAGGATAGATAATGAGAATTTTCTTTCAAGTCTTCTATGTTAATAGAAACATAATCACGTTAGCTGTGCTGCAATTAAAAAACAAATTCATAAAAAGTATAACCTTAGGAGACATGAGTTGCTACTACACCCGCTAACACTTCATTCTGTTGGCTTTCTCACGCTGCCTGTCTTTCGGCAACATGTTGTGTTGCAAAGCTGGAGGCTGCTACCCTCAATGCAGAGACTGTCCAATTTACATTCTAGTCATACTGCAGCGTTTCATAACCCGCTTTAGCTTTTCCCTGGATTCCCAACAGCTCTGCCGCCTGACACTGCACAGGGACCTCCAGGGCCAGGGAAAGGGCCTGGGAGTCCCAGGCAACAAGAGAAGCAGCCAAGAGTTTTTGCTCAAAGAGACTGTCAATACAGAGTGCAGGGCATTGGCCTGAGAAGTGATGGAAGGTGGTGGCGGGATCAGTTGGTTGTCCCACAGGGATTTTAGTGGAGGTGTCCGGGCGGGAAGGAAGGATTGGAGTTCTGCTGCATTGGGTGACTCTTCCCTTCCACATGCAAAACCACTGAGAGGGCATGTAAGGGAAAGCAGATCAAAAATACCATGGACCTCAGTATCTGGTCAGAGGTTCCATAAATGCTTTACCATTGAAGGCCTTTCAAATGCCTGTCCTCTAGTTTGGAGCAAGCAGAGAATAACCTATGCAAAACAATTCCTCAAAACACTGACATATCTGAGTACTTGCTGTCTTTATTTAATAATAGCACTACTTTTGATTTTGTTTCATGAGCCCTTGCCTGAATAAGGGCCTCTGAGTTAGTGCCTCATGTTGAAAGAAGACATGCCTGCCAGTGCTGAGACCCCACCCTGGAGCAGCCCAGGATGTGGGTAGTGGTCTGGCACTGTGCTCTGGTGTGCGACCTGCATCTCTTGCTGTGGGATGGAGAAAGAAATTGTGCCTGACTAACTTTCCTGTTTTGTATTGTAGCCATGAGACGCAAACGACCTGCTGGGATCATCCCAAGATGACTGAACTTTACCAGTCGTTAGGTAAGACATCGCTACCAGATGTTCGGTGGGATTTTTTGTGAGCTGGACAAATGGTTAAGGCAAAGATTCCAGTGGAAATAAACTGAAATTAACCGACAGAGAAAGGCAGTGCTTTTATCAAGGTTAAAATTCTCTGCAAGGGGAATATGTAAGGCATAGTAACACATTTCAAACATGCAGTAGAAAATAATGGTATTTCAGTTAGCACATTTGGAATGTGTGCTGGTTGTACAAAGTAATTTGGGTGTATTGTTGCAAACTCTTACTGAAAGACTGGGACAGAAATTTAAAAAAAAAAAAATCCTGAATCTTTTCACTGTCTAATCTACTTTACAAAAGGCAGATGAAAAAATCAAACCAAGCTGCTGTTAATGTTGACTTTTGGATGGTGGGAAGCCAATTGAAGCAATTTGCCAAAATGTGTTACCACTGCTGTATTTTTAAAGCACTTTCAATACTTAGAAGGCATAGCAGCTGTCATGATGTCATTTTGAATACCCAAATTGCATGCTTATTATGACTTCAGATGTGCCTCTCTGGTGGAGGCTTTTTTTTCCATTTTTTAGCAGATTTGCATTTTATTAACAGAAGCACATCTATAAGATAAAATAGGTTAATCTATGTTCTAGTGTAGGCTGCTTGGCAGACCATTTAATAGCTAACTCTTTGCTTTTAATGGTTCTGTTAATAAATAATAGAGGATATAATAAAAATTAAGCTATTTCACTGAAAGAAGTATCAGTAAATATGCTGCATTCATAAAGGAGGTTACGTCTGTACACCACACGTACATAAACCAGCTTTAAATGGGCACTGGGACAGTCAAATCTAGCATTCAGTGCAGGTTTATTTACCATGGTGAAAAATAGTTTAAATTATCACCTGCTAAACTCTAGTTTAGCTGCTGAAAACAGTCTAATTATGTCAGTGTAACTTATTTCAGGCTAACTCAGGTATCTCTATGGTGCTCTGCAGTTAAAGGCATGCTAAAAATACTCCGGAAAACTGATATGATAAATAAAATGAAACAGTGTGAACATTTTTTCCTTATAGTATTAGCCGTGTGGCAAGCAGTTTGTTTAAAAATTAACCAGAATATAGCTCTGTATGCCAGAAAGGAATATACGATGTATAAGGTCAGGCTAACTAAATGCAAAAGCAAAGTATTGACTTGCTATTTAATTATAATGTATTGCCCTGTTTGTCTCCTTTGTATTTCTGCTCCTAAAGTGAGTGGTTTGAAAGTTTCAGGACAAACAGTAATTGCACACGCAGACATCCCTTTAATACAGGTAGGTCTTCAAACAGTTGGCTGTTAATTGAACTGCACTCTGACTGAGCGGCTGCCTTTGATCAGAGACTGTGTGACATTTCTGATACTGCTATTGGTCAGACCTAAAGTCCTGTTGCAACTGCTTTTCTTGTGTTACTTCCCTGGTTCAGCTAGAGTACTCTTGAATATCGAGAAGTGGTAATAAGGGAGAAAAGTGTCCTGGTGGATACAGGTCAGCAGTTCAGAAGATGTGTGACTGCTGAAGTCAGTTTGCATTTACTTTAACTGAGTTTTATTGGTGTGAGTACCACCCAAATGTCAGGAGTTTAAGATAGCCTTATTTCTTACTGCATAAAGAAGGAACATGTTCAGGCAGATTTTGTTTCTTTTTTCTACTTACTTGTGAGCTTTCTTTTTCTCCTCCTATTTTCCTTTTCAGGAGCAAGAAATGTCAAAAATCCCAGTCCTCTATCTGTCTGGTTTTATTTCTTTTGGAGTTGAGACTGAGCACTCATTAATACAGAAGCAACACTGATTTTAGCAAAGGATGAATAATGTGTATTTTTATGAGTAAACTTTGGTGTTCATATATATGTGCTAAACAGATTAGACAAGGTGATTCTTTGTGCAGTGCCACACGGGTAAAGCTTTGATGAAAGTGCTATTGAATAACCTACCCATTTACTTTATTCTATTTTTGAACTGGGTGTAATCATCATTGCCTAACTCTCACACAAACTGCATAATACGAGTATAACCCGTTTAGTCCTTGAACAGAACCCTTGTTGTATTTTCAGTGCTTTGCTTTGCCTCGCCTCCGGTCAAAACGGTAATAATGGGATGTTTGAAGTCTTTTCAGACTGTTCACTAATATATTATCTGAGAAGATGTTATTAAAGTTGATTTTGTATTGCATACTCATGAGATCCTATTATTTTACCGCACATTAGGATCCAAATTTTGCTTCTCATTCATATGAACAAGCTACTAAAGAGCTTGGTATGTATGCATTTTAAAAATCTGGTAGAAAACATGGATTCTACAATCCAGGTAAATGCAAAAAAGTAAGACCAAGTATGTCAATGCTGTCAAGAGTTTTCATTTCCATTTTCCGACTCCTACGCTTAGCCTGTAGGGAGTAATTGTGCTATGTGATGTACCTCTCCATACATGCCAGTATCTTATAATTTGCTAGGGGATGCTTATGTATAATTTAAATTCTTACAAATTACTAAAAGCTTAAGGTTTTTTTTTAATGAATGCGAAAGGTGCATCCTGGCACGAGATAATGTTTCTTATCTGCTTTATGTCTTTGAGATGCAAGAGATATTTCTCTAACAAAGAGGAGAAATAGTAGTTTTAATCTTCACATATCCAGTTCACACACCTGCAGATTGCTGCATTATATTTTGCTAAAATAGATGAATTTCAGGTGTCAGACTTATTGGCTAATCTTGCTGTCTTTAGAGATTTGGGTATTTATAAAAATAAAGTTAAATTACTTGGGAACATTATTTGGTTCTAATAAAAGAAGGTAGGAATGTACTGTGTACACTGATCAGATTGTTGGCTGAGGAAGTCCTGTATCCTGTCTCCAACAGAACTGCACCAGAGACAGCAGGAAGAACCCAGAGGAAGAAATTGTAAAATAATTTGCCCATGAAGGAAGTGTTCTCAAATTCTCTTTGAGCTCATTTGCTGAAACATGGCTGGTTAAAAAGATACTCGTAATAACTGTGAAATACTTCATTTGAAATTTAATATGTGTATCAAAAATTTCCAACTGGCTGTTCTTTTTAACAGATTTTCCTTCTAAGATAATAAAATGCTTCTTCTTGACTGCTCTTTATTATTTAAAACAACGTAGCGTTTTATCAGTTTTAATGAAGCATCTACTCCTTACTCAAGTTGAACAATTTTCACTCTTCATTTAAAGTTATGACTACTTAAAGTTACATAAAAAGCTGTCTATATTGAATGACTTAATTGTTGTTTAGTGTCTAGTCAAAGAGGCAACAGGTAGTGGTATGCATTAAATAAGAAGGAATCATATGAATTAAGAACACAGAGAAAAAAATAAATGCTGAAATAGGAAAGGTAATAAAAATTGGTGGGCCTCAGAGGTTCAGAGGCTGACAGACATTCCCCAGTTTGTATTTGCACCATTATGAACCACTCCCATTTTCTCCTAACTTCCCTCTGAAAGTCTTCCAAGTGCTGAGAACTGCTCCAGCTGCTTTTCTTTCCAAAAGCAGTTCCTCTGCAGCAGATCTGCCATTTTTACACCATTCAGCCCCCTTACAGATTTCCTCATCTTTATGATGACTCCAGGGCATCACTGAAAAGATAATTTGTGTTATTTCACTGTCTTGGAGAGCAAAGACCTTTGGGTGAGGGAAGAGATGGGAAGAGCAGGAATCAAAGTGTTCTGGAGTTGCTTAATTTTTTTCAGATTATCTTCTGAGAGTGAATATTTAATGTCAGGCAGCTTAGCTCAGGATAGTAGTATTTTGCCTTCAAGCTGAAAATGACTCTAACCTTTGCTGCGATGGCCCAGGAGGACTTGGTGTGTTGTGCCATGCTGCTGGTGTCCCCCTCCTCCAGCCTCCCCATGTTGTGTCAGTGTGAGTCTCCTCAAAGTGCATTAGTGTCACCATGGACAGTAATTGCAGTGGCAGGGTGCAGTCAGAGATGTTGCTGTGTGCATCTGTTTATCAATCCTAATCCACCAAGGCTAGACAAGAGAGTGAAAATCACCCTCACCCTTGCAGGGCACAGTGCACTGGTGACAGCTCTCCATTTAATTTGGAGGGTTTGGGGGGGCAGTTCTCTGTGGATTGCGTGGATTACATGAAAGAAATGTCAGAGCTGCTTAACACAAGGTGGGAGAATGTTGGGAGGTACCTCTGAGCCTGCTCTGGGCTTCTGACAGCAGCCGCTGTGTTGGTTTTGTGGCTGGCTACTCTTGCACAGCAATGTGAGCTTCTAACTCCCAGTGACCAAGGTGGATAAACATCATCCTTTTTGGCATGTGTATTTTATATGTCCTTCTGAAATGTTGCCTGAAGAGGCTTAACTACCCCCTGCTGTCATTACAGTTTTTATTAGCAACTCGTAAACCATGACTGTATTATGAGGTTTTACTCAAATTCTACAAATTGTTTTCTGTGTTTGTGCTAGTGAGACCCGTGCCTATTGCACATATCAATCATTTGATTTCTACTGAAATCCGGTGAGGTGATACATATGGCCTTTCTTTAAAGGTTGTTTGTTCACTGATGTCCTTTTCAAACTCATTTCAGAAAATAGGATTGGTTGGGTTTTGTCAGCCTTGGCTAGTAATCAGGTCTGGAGCAGGTTGTCTTTCTGACTGTGTGATTGCATCCTGTGCAGCATCCACCTAATAGACAATAAATATATGGCACGGAGGTAGAACTTAATTGGTAAAGTTAACCTTGCATCCGTTGAAAATGAACACGCTTGGATTTACTGGCTGAAGAAAAGAAATTCCATGTCCATTGGTCTGGTTACAGGGATGCTGGCACATGCTGTAGTGTTCACCCACTGGGTCTAGCTGCAGTCAGAAGTGTTGTGGTGTCCAGGGTACCTCCCACTTGCTAATTTGCAGAGGCACTAATGGCTTTTTCGCTCAGTGGGACAGGTCTAGTACAACATACTGTGTTGTTTCATGGAGAGTGGTTAAGCTGTACATATAATAACAGTTTACTGTTATTTATTGCCAAAGCAGTGTAGATTATAGCATTAATTATTGTTATAATAAAAGTCAATGGCTGAGACTCAACTGATATTAAGCAGTGTTACTTGATTAATTTCTTTCCTTTGTGCACTTGTCTCATTTGCATTTTAAAATTACAATTCTTAAAGGGGCAATATATGTCACGGTAGGGCATTGTTAAAAGATTTAGGTGCAGGTTTTGGGCATCGGGAAGAAACCCAGCATTCTTATCAGATAAGCCTGTCAGGGAATTTTAGCTGTATTGAAACAATGTGAGATGAAGCTTCTTGAACAGTCGGGTGCTGTTAATGTCTGATGAAATGTGAAAGTTTACAGTCTGGTAGTGGAATTATGGTCTATTCAGGACTGTCCAGTAAACAGTGTTTAACCTCCATTGTCAGTGATAACATTGACATGTAATTCTCAAAATAGGTTATCCACTGTATCTATGAACAGTCTGTGAGCATGTCACAAGCTATGGTTGAGCAAGACTTTGAGGTATATCACTCTAGGTCCGCATTTTCTTTCCTTGCAACTGAGAGTAAAAAATCACTCAGAACTCTGTAAATCTTATCAAGTGAAGATGAGGATTTGACCTGATGACATCTCATTTCTTTGAAAGAATTTAGTCATTAACTTGCTAAATTTTACTCTTATCACCTGGAGCACGTAGGCTGCTCATTTCAGTTAGATGGTATCCAGACAATGAGAACATTGCTGTCCATAAAATCAAGTGAAATGTCCGTATTTTGTCCTCATTAATTGAAAAAGCAATTACAATAATAGTTGCAATAATATAAACAGGGAATCCTCTGTAAGAAAAAAAGGTAATTTCCAGGTAGAAAGAATTTTCTGAGATCCCTTGAGATTACGTTGTGAGAGAAACAAATTACATGAACAGGCTTTGATGGGAGGCAGTCTGGCCCATCCCAGAGCTTTTAAACATTCAGGGAGATTACTCTGTCGTAGAGGACAGTGTGTTATCAAATGGAACATCCCAGTCACTCAGCACTCTCAGCAGCTGCAGCAGCTGTAGGGGAGTTAGTCTGGTTAAGAACTACACTGGAAAGCAGTTCAGTTGTAACACCTCACTTAAAACCTGTTTGGGTTATAGATGTGACTCCTTAAAAGTAAAAATAAATATCCCCTCATGCTGGACACTAAACCTCTTGTTAAATACATTAGTTTTAAGAACCTACTGTTCTTTAATCTTTTATTGCTTTTAGTTATTTGCTAAGTTATTTCATGCAATAAGACTCAAGAATATGAGTCTGTTTTTCCTCTTAAAAAAATACTCACATCCCAGCGTAAAATCTGGAATTTAGGATGGGAGGCTTTAAAAAAATTGAGCTACGAGATCTTATTTGTTGATACTGTGTCAGTGGGACATTCCAGCAGGTGGTTTGAATCACTAACCACTTCTCAGACCAGTGGCTTTTTTACCTGCTTATGTACTAGCAAAAAGATCTGCTATGTGTAATTGCAGGTGTTTCTAGAATACTGTAGAAATAGAACATAACCCTTATGTTTTGAGATTTTTCTCAACATGCAGAATTATGCAGAAAATATTAGAATTTAACTGTCTGATCATCTTTCCATAATATTTCTGATTTGAGTTATTCCTTTCTGAAGGAATTAAAGCTGCATTTGTAATAAAAGCACTAGTTCTTGTTCAGTGTTATTGTGTTATTATATATAGAAAAATATATGCTCACTTTAACAGAGGTCATTCATGGCCAAGTGATGGGAAAATCTTTGCTGTGGCATGTAAATATGTCTCCACATACTCCCTCACAATACTTTCCTCCGATTGTTTGTTCCTGGGGTCAGTTGAGCTCTTCCAGTGCATAGTTGTGTCAGACCATAAACAGATTATAATCTTGAGCAATTACCTTTTTTTTTTGTTCAAAGCTTGAAAGTTACCTTCAGAGCAAGGAGGAGAGGGAGTATTGTTAAATAACTTTGAAAAGTTTCACAATACTCCGAGGGTTTTCAGCCCTCTGACCATCCAGTTCAGATAATGAGGTGGTGCATACTTTGTAGGAGTGGGAGGAAAGGGCTGGAGGAGGAAAACTTCTGTGGTACACTGACCTCCCCAGCCTGCTCCAAGATGATAAAAGCTTTGGAATCAAGGCTTAGTGAGTCCTGACTCTTTTAGTGGGCTGTTTGAAAGTGGAGAAAGTATCTATTCTTTTCCCCTAGGACCCGGGAAGGGAAAAAATGAAACAAGAACACAGGGAAGGAGGAACTACTGGTGTTTCCATAGACCTTTGGAAGGCTGCTGCTGCTTGAGCTTCCTCCCCCCTTCTCAGGAGCAGCTGACTTGTGACCAGGCAGTGCCCTGTGCTGCCTGGCTTGGTGTCCCCCCCCTCACTACTGGGGATGGTATTACATACAGTACTCCCCAGCTGGGTGTCCAGGTCTCGTTCCCTGACAGTCCTGTGTTCTGTGGTTCATTTAAATGGGGTCACATCCATCAAGGGAAGTGTTTTGAACCCAGTTAAGAAGGGCCTGGGCGCCTTTTGTTGCTACACAGAGCAACACGTTTGTTCCAGCAGTTCTGGGGGTAGGAAAGACAGAACCAGCAGTTCCATAGGCATAAGGAGGGGAAGAGCAAAATCATTAAGATCCAGTGACCTTAAACGACTGTCAGCACCTGGCAAGAGAACACCTGGCATAAGGAAGACAGAGGTGAGCGGATGACACAGGGACAGGGACTGGGCATGGACTGATCCTGGTAACAGCAGCAAAGGTGGGAGTGCAGGTGTGCAGTGGTTGCTCTTGGCCTTGGCATGCAGAGCCAGAAGATCAATGTTGCTGCTACTTACCCAAAACCTGACATGAGGGCTCTGAAACAAGCTCCTGACATTGCTGCTTCGTCATTTAGAGCAGATGCTTCTTGGCAGCTATGTCGTTAAGGTCGATAATAAATTCAGTGTGTATTACATATACAGGAAAACAGATGTAAACTGTAGCACTTTCAGGATTAAATGTCTTCATGGATTGTACTTTCTGCCCTGATGGAGGCCTGAAATATGCATATCTATTTACTCACATTTCTGAAAATGTAAATAATAGATAAGCTTTTTTCAGAATGCTCTGGGAAAATTTAGGGAAAGCTTTTTCACTTCTGTCAAATGCTAGCCATAATATTCTTTTCTAGAATACAAGTGCATATTTACAACAAGGGTACAGAATGTAACAGAAGTCATGGTGTGTTTGTGAGAGTCTGCTTTATTAATTTCTCTTTAAGACAAATTAAGTCACTTTATTTAAACTGCTCACTGTATTCTACACCACATAAAGGACCTGTTAGAATGATTGTGAGAGAAAGAGCTGACAGGAGCAATATTCAGGAGAGCTCCCCATTAAAAAGGTGTATGAAGCTGTGCAAAGAAAAAGAATTTATATAAAGCTGAAACTTTCTTTTCTGCTCTAAGACATGTTTCAGAAATATTCCATGACTTTTATTGAGGAATACAAAACTACTGAATACCTCATATTGCTCATTGAGAACAGCTTAATTAAACTCAATGTAATTGAGACTATATTCCCTCTGCTACCTATACCTGTACAGCATTATAAATGATGTTGGGATAGTTATACCCAAGCTGCCACATTTCACATAGCTTTTATAGCACCTCAGCTCATATGCCAGCAAGGAACTGTTTTGTTTCCCTGTTTTTCATCATATTATTTCTCTTAAGAGTCTGCCATGTTTAGAGGCAGCTTACTGAGCTAAATGGACCTGTATTTTGAGCCACTACAGTTTTTTTCCCTAATGTTCTTTTTATATTTACATAGTGGTTAACATTTTCTAAACACTTCCCCATCATTAATTCCTTAGGCTCCATGGGTTTCATCAGTGAATTAAATGTACTTAGCATTGTCTGATGCTGAAACTGGCTGGCACAAACAGTCCATTTCTGTGCTGGAAAACCCTTCAATTACAAGGTGCCAAGCGATCTCTTGGGAGTGATTCCTAGGCTGCACAGCAGTGTCTGTGCCTTGGAATTAGCTGGGTAGGTGGCAGGGCCAGGAGAATGCCAGCAGCTGACTGGTTTTCCAGCAGTGGGGTTGGCTGTGTGTCCCTGCCACTCCTGTGTTCCTGGTGCAGCTTCTCTGCCCTGGATTGGTGTGTCTTCGTCCCTGCAGTGCCTCAGGAGGTTTTACAAGCTATGGTTAAACTGCTCAGTGAGGACTTGTGCAGATGTCCTCCTCATTTTGTTAAACGTACGAGGCCAGCTCTAGCAGAAGTCATGCCAGACAGTGTGCTCCTCGCAGGGTCCCGTTCCCTGGGACGCTGCCCCAGCCCACCAGCTCCCTGCCATTTTGCAGGTGGGAACTGGGAACTCACCTGGCTGGGTGAGTTGGCTTCTCTCCAGGAAGGCTCTGTATCTCAGGGCATGGCTGAGGCCTGCTTAGGCAGAAAGCACAAAAGTTGAATTGGATTTTTTTAAAATTTGGTTGGTTGTTTTTGGGGTTTTTTTTGCAGTAGCTGAGAGTCACCTGTTTTTTCTTGGGAAAGGCTTTTCTCTCCAAGCTGCATGCACTCAGCCTGGCTGGTGCACTGTGCAGACAAGGAGGAGTTTCAGGGTCTTATCTCCTTCACAGCGCCTTTGCTGTGAAAGGCTCTGTAGTGTTTTCAGACACTGCTGCAGTCACTGATGCTGTTCTTTCAAGTGTTTTTAAGTTCATTGCCTTTGAACTAAAGGAAGTAACACTTTCGGACTTAGTGTTTTCATTTTGGATGGTTGATTGTCAAGATTTGATGGCTTTAGCTCAGCGGAGTTTCTAACAGTACTTTTTTCTCCCCTCTGTTCTTTTAACCAATAAATATAATCTTCTTGTTCAACTTAGCCATGTCTTTGTGAGTCTGGTTATTACTAAGGTGTAAAGCTGACCTTTTATTTTAATATTGCCCCCCTACAGCTGACCTGAACAACGTCCGGTTCTCGGCGTACAGGACTGCCATGAAACTGCGCAGGCTGCAGAAAGCCCTCTGCCGTAAGTATCTGTGCCTCACCTGCTGCCAGGAGGGCTTCATGACCAATGCACAAGTTTATTCACAGCTTTCAGAAGCAGAAGAGTGCTCCCACACATGCCTGCACTACATGGTGCATGGAAACCCCTCACCTGAAGGGTCTTCTGCCTCTGGTTTGCATGGTCCTTACAAAACCAAAATGCTGGAGGTCTGCAGATCTGTCCCTTGTAAGACAGAGCAGCAGATCAGAAACAAAACTTAGCATCACCTTCATATTTCTTGTCTTTGCGCTCTTTACCTGGGTATTTTCAATGTGCTCAGTAGTGCAGCCACGTCCTGTGTTGGCCACAGCTTTACAGCTGAAAGGAACACAACGGTAGTGTGTTGGGACCAGTGAGAGCTGAGGTGAAGTAATAGGTCTGGAGCCGGAGTTACTAATGGTTTGCTAAGTTGAATCTTGAGCCCTGAGGGGTTATTGCCTTTAAATGAGATCATCACAATAAACATTTAGCTTCATTTTCCCCCAACTTTCCTTTATGTTGAGAAGTCTCTCATCAGCTGTACATTAGTGGCGTGCATGTTCTAACATTTTAATTCTCTCAAGTGCTGTATGGTATTCTACTTGTCACTGGAATTACATTTCCTTTTCAGCTTATTGTAACCTGATAGCTAAATGCTCAGAGTTTTCTTGATAAGCCAGTCAGTTGCCAAAACAAGCAGTTTATTAGGCAGTCCAATTGGAAGGATAATTAAAATATTTTTGCATTACCTATCTGGCATTTAATTACAGGGTTAAATTTCTGACACGGTTGCAAAAGTCTCAACTGTTGATTTATCTCAAGTTTTGGATTTGTTCTCACATGCTTTCTGGAACTGTGTCAGACCTCGGTATTTTTGAGTATGTTTACTTTTAGGCTTATGAGCATGGGTGAATTCCACTAAAGAACAGACTTAATTTCTGCATGTGTAAAAAAGTAGGAAAAAGATATGAAAAAATAAACAATAGGTGAAAACTCCTATAACATAATGAAAGATTTCAGCATAATGTGGTGACAAAGGAGTAATTATGTTGATCACAAATACAAACATTTTTCCATGGTATGGCACTTGGTGCCACACTCACTGTGGAAATGTGGTGTATAGAAACTGGCGTGACATGCAGAGAAAAATATTCATAATCAGTTCAGCACTGATGTAGGGAACTAGAATTTTTGGAATTACAAGTTTCACTAGCTGGCAGTACAAAGTGTAACTTGTAACAGGTTTTTATAACTGGGGGTGCAAAACTTGGCATCCTTTTTTATCTGTATTAGAATAATAGAATATCCTGAACTGGAAGGGACCACAAGGATCATCAGAGTCCCACCATGGGCCTGAGGGTATTGTCCAAATGATTCTTGAGCTCTCTCAGGCTTGGTGCTGTGACCACTTCCCTGGGAAGCCTGTTCAGTGCCCAACTACCCTCTGGGTGAAAAACTTTTTTCTAATATCCAACCTAAACCTTCCCTGACACAGTTTCATATTTCCTGTCACTAGTCACAAGAGTAAAGAGATTGGTATGTGTCCCTCTGCTTCCCTTGTGAGGATGTTGAATATTGCAGTGAGGTCTCCCCTCAGTTTCCTCCAGTCTGAACACACCAAGTGCTCTCAGCCACTCCTCACACACTTCCACTCAAGGCCCTTCACCATCCTCATTGCCCTCCTTTGGACACTCTCTAACAGCTTAATATTTTTCTTATATTGTGGTGCCCAAAACTGCACACAATATCCAAGGTGAGGCCACCCCAGTGCAGAGCAGAGCGGGACAATCCCCTCCCTTGCCTGGCTAGTGATGCTTTGCCTGATGCCCCCCAGGGCAGGGTTGGCCCTCCTGGCTGCCAGGGCACTGCTGGGCTCATGTTCCACTTGCTGTCAACAAGGACCTCCAGATCCCTTCCCACAGCACTATTTTCCAGCATCTCATTCCCCAGTCTGTTTGTACATCCAGGCTTGCCTCATCCCAGGTACAGAATCTGACACTTGCCCTTGTTAAACATCATGCGGTTGGTTGATTGCCTTGCCCCCTAATTTGTTGAGGTCTCTCTGTGGGGCCTCCCTGCCTTCAAGGGAGTCAATAAGCTTAGTATACCTTCAAGTCCCGCATCAAAGTTGTTTATGAAGATGTTGAAGAGCACTGGCCCTAAAATGGAACCCTGTGGAACCCCACAGTGACAGGTCTCCAGTCTGATGTCATCCCAATCACTATTACCCTCTGTGCTCCACCTGTGAGCCAATTGCTCACCCATCCCATGATATGTTTATCCAGCTGTGTGCTGGACATTTTGTCTAGAAGGATACTGTGAAAGGCAGTAGCAAAAGCTTTACTAAAAGTCCAAACGATTACATCCACTGTCTTCCCTTGATTAACTAGGTGGGTCACCGTGTCATCCTGGACTTTTGTATTGGGTTTGCATGGCCAGGTTTTGGGAGTGGGGATCTACAGGGATGGTTTCCATATGAAATTGCCAGAAACTTAGCCTTTGTCTGACAGAGCCAATGCCAGGTGGCTGTAAGATGGACCTGAGGCTGGCCAAGGCAAGCCCATCAGTGATGGTGGGAGCGCCTCTGGGATAACGTAGCTGAGAAGGGTGGGGGAGAAAACTGCTGTGCAACAGCAGCTGGGAAAGAGCAGTGAGGATATGTGAGAGGAACAGCCCTGCAGACACCAAGGTCAGTTCAGAAGGAGTGGGAGGAGGTGCTCCAGACGCTGGAGTTGGGATTCCCCTGCATGCCACGATGAAGACCATGGTAAGGCAGCTGTGGCCCTGCAGCCCCAGGTCCACAGTGGAGGAAATATCCACCTGCAGCCTGTGGAGGACCCCATGCCAGAGCAGGTGGGTGCCTGAGAGGCCCCATGGGAATCCCATGCTGGAGCAGGCTCGTGGCAGGACCTGTGGACCCATCCAGAGGAGCCCACGATGGAGCAGGTTGGCTGGCAGCACTTGTGACCCTGTGTAGGTTGCCCACACTGGAGCAGTCTGCTCCTGAGGGACTGTACCCTATAGGAAGGACTCACCTTGGAGCAGTTTGTGGAGGACTGTCTCCTGTGGTAGGGACCCCATGCTGGAGCAGGGGACGAGTGTGAGGAATCCTCCCCATGAGGAGGATTCAATAGAAGAAACAGCATGTGATGTTGTTTTATGTTTGGTGACCCAGCTACCATTCCCTGTCCCCCTGTGCTGCTGCAGGGGGGGGAGGTAGGGAATTTGGCAGTGAGGTTGACCCTGGGAAGAAGCGAGGGATTGGGGGATGTGCTTTAATATGTAAGGTTTATCTCTCATTAACCTGCTCTGATTTGATAGGTAAGAAATTCAGTTAATTTCCCCAAATCAGGTCTGTTTTGCCTGTGATGGTAACTGCTGAGTGATCTCTCCCTGTCCTTACCTCGACCCATGAGCCTTTCCATGTCTTTTCCCTCCCCTGTCCAGCTGAGATGGGGAGTAAGAGAGCGGCTCTGGTGGGTATCTGGGATCCAGCCAGAGTCAGTCAATCTGCTGCAACTTTGCAGTGTGGAATTGTAATTATAGACTGAAGTCAGTTGATCTCTTGAAGTTACATTTAGGTAAACTTTCAGAGAATTGATGCTTTCAGAGACATGCAGTGCCGCTTACACTGATTATTCTAGCGCATTCTTCATACTTGTATCCAAGGAGAAGTATTTAAGGAATTTGGTTAGCAGTCTTTGTTCTTACAAATATTTTTGCCTGGAGACACCATTGTATTTGTGTATTCTATCATTTCAGTGTCGCTCATGAATTCAGTTTAATTAGGTGGGGTTTTTTTAAAAGAACCCCTCAACTCATTACAAAATTCTTTTTCTGCATTTTGGCACTGGTAGAATTAGAGCACAGTGCTGGGTTTCAGGGCTCCTACGCAAAGCCAAAAATCCCACTTGCAGTAGGTGCTGCTTTCAGCTCCTTTCATTTCAGTTTTAAAATTGCAGGATTTTATATATTCTGTTCTGCAAACTTCATAGAAAGCAGGGCAGTTTTGTCTACTGAGCAGCACTCCACAAATGTGTGCACAATAGAAAGCCTGCAGAAATAAGGGTACAGCCTATTTCTCAGTGACAAGAATAGAAACATTTTTTAAAAAGAACTAGAGTTAGATTTTAGTTCTTTTTAGTTTATAAGTCAGCCCAATGAACATTAAGACATTAGGATATTAAAGCTAAAGAAGAACATGGAAAATGGCAATCCTTAATAAATAAATGCTTGTGTATTGTGTTACCTTAGAAGAATCTAGTGTGTGACTCTTACCATCCCAGCCTTCGAAGTTATTGTGACCGTGCCAGGTGTAACTATTGCACCAGGTTTTTTTAAATGAATGTTTTCCTTTGATAATCACATCAAAGCATGATGACTTTCTTGTTTTGCTACTTTTAAAGATCTGATCTTCAAGTGCAAACCACATCAGAGCATTGTGATGTCAATAATACGAGATGCAGCAAAAGAAAATATTCGAGAACTTCTGTTAAGGGTCTCTTTTTCTTTAATTTTATGCAGGCTAGATTAAATACATTTTTTTAATGTATCAGCCAACAGCAGCAGGTTACAGAGGAGATGATCTTGTGTTCTGGAAAGACCATTAATACTTTTTACCAGCCATATGTTGGGTTTTCTCTAAGTTCATCTTGTGCCCTCCACAATGTGCTTTCTTCTTCCTTTTAATTATCCTTCTATCCTTCAGCTGCTTACTTATTCCAGCTCGTCTTTTAGCCTTTTCCTGCAGTCTGGCCACAGGCTGGTTTCTAGTTAGAAACATCTCAACATTTTCTATGTTGCATTAGAGGCTAAAGGAATATTTATATAAAGGACTTAGACTTCAAAATAACCTAGACACCACTCCTCACACGAATTTTGGAGTCAGTTTTGGTATTTTAAATAGAAAAGAGTCAACGACTGGCAGGGAACCCACAAAATAGTGCAAAGCATTAAGTGGTATGGTTTATTTCAATTAAGTCTTTCAAAATCACTGAGTGGCACCAAATATTCTGCTCTTCAATATCTGACTGTGGAGGTTGTGTTTTGAAAGTTGATTATCTGGGGGACCTCCATACTTGCTTTTAGGAAAGAAATATGTAGTTCCATCTTTTGAGAGAGATCCCTTCCACACTGGGAAAGATGCGGAAGGAACTTAATGTGGCAAAGGCCAGAGCCTTCCTTTTTCACATGAAAAGAGGTGCCCTANGGCTCATGTTCCACTTGCTGTCAACAAGGACCTCCAGATCCCTTCCCACAGCACTATTTTCCAGCATCTCATTCCCCAGTCTGTTTGTACATCCAGGCTTGCCTCATCCCAGGTACAGAATCTGACACTTGCCCTTGTTAAACATCATGCGGTTGGTTGATTGCCTTGCCCCCTAATTTGTTGAGGTCTCTCTGTGGGGCCTCCCTGCCTTCAAGGGAGTCAATAAGCTTAGTATACCTTCAAGTCCCGCATCAAAGTTGTTTATGAAGATGTTGAAGAGCACTGGCCCTAAAATGGAACCCTGTGGAACCCCACAGTGACAGGTCTCCAGTCTGATGTCATCCCAATCACTATTACCCTCTGTGCTCCACCTGTGAGCCAATTGCTCACCCATCCCATGATATGTTTATCCAGCTGTGTGCTGGACATTTTGTCTAGAAGGATACTGTGAAAGGCAGTAGCAAAAGCTTTACTAAAAGTCCAAACGATTACATCCACTGTCTTCCCTTGATTAACTAGGTGGGTCACCGTGTCATCCTGGACTTTTGTATTGGGTTTGCATGGCCAGGTTTTGGGAGTGGGGATCTACAGGGATGGTTTCCATATGAAATTGCCAGAAACTTAGCCTTTGTCTGACAGAGCCAATGCCAGGTGGCTGTAAGATGGACCTGAGGCTGGCCAAGGCAAGCCCATCAGTGATGGTGGGAGCGCCTCTGGGATAACGTAGCTGAGAAGGGTGGGGGAGAAAACTGCTGTGCAACAGCAGCTGGGAAAGAGCAGTGAGGATATGTGAGAGGAACAGCCCTGCAGACACCAAGGTCAGTTCAGAAGGAGTGGGAGGAGGTGCTCCAGACGCTGGAGTTGGGATTCCCCTGCATGCCACGATGAAGACCATGGTAAGGCAGCTGTGGCCCTGCAGCCCCAGGTCCACAGTGGAGGAAATATCCACCTGCAGCCTGTGGAGGACCCCATGCCAGAGCAGGTGGGTGCCTGAGAGGCCCCATGGGAATCCCATGCTGGAGCAGGCTCGTGGCAGGACCTGTGGACCCATCCAGAGGAGCCCACGATGGAGCAGGTTGGCTGGCAGCACTTGTGACCCTGTGTAGGTTGCCCACACTGGAGCAGTCTGCTCCTGAGGGACTGTACCCTATAGGAAGGACTCACCTTGGAGCAGTTTGTGGAGGACTGTCTCCTGTGGTAGGGACCCCATGCTGGAGCAGGGGACGAGTGTGAGGAATCCTCCCCATGAGGAGGATTCAATAGAAGAAACAGCATGTGATGTTGTTTTATGTTTGGTGACCCAGCTACCATTCCCTGTCCCCCTGTGCTGCTGCAGGGGGGGGAGGTAGGGAATTTGGCAGTGAGGTTGACCCTGGGAAGAAGCGAGGGATTGGGGGATGTGCTTTAATATGTAAGGTTTATCTCTCATTAACCTGCTCTGATTTGATAGGTAAGAAATTCAGTTAATTTCCCCAAATCAGGTCTGTTTTGCCTGTGATGGTAACTGCTGAGTGATCTCTCCCTGTCCTTACCTCGACCCATGAGCCTTTCCATGTCTTTTCCCTCCCCTGTCCAGCTGAGATGGGGAGTAAGAGAGCGGCTCTGGTGGGTATCTGGGATCCAGCCAGAGTCAGTCAATCTGCTGCAACTTTGCAGTGTGGAATTGTAATTATAGACTGAAGTCAGTTGATCTCTTGAAGTTACATTTAGGTAAACTTTCAGAGAATTGATGCTTTCAGAGACATGCAGTGCCGCTTACACTGATTATTCTAGCGCATTCTTCATACTTGTATCCAAGGAGAAGTATTTAAGGAATTTGGTTAGCAGTCTTTGTTCTTACAAATATTTTTGCCTGGAGACACCATTGTATTTGTGTATTCTATCATTTCAGTGTCGCTCATGAATTCAGTTTAATTAGGTGGGGTTTTTTTAAAAGAACCCCTCAACTCATTACAAAATTCTTTTTCTGCATTTTGGCACTGGTAGAATTAGAGCACAGTGCTGGGTTTCAGGGCTCCTACGCAAAGCCAAAAATCCCACTTGCAGTAGGTGCTGCTTTCAGCTCCTTTCATTTCAGTTTTAAAATTGCAGGATTTTATATATTCTGTTCTGCAAACTTCATAGAAAGCAGGGCAGTTTTGTCTACTGAGCAGCACTCCACAAATGTGTGCACAATAGAAAGCCTGCAGAAATAAGGGTACAGCCTATTTCTCAGTGACAAGAATAGAAACATTTTTTAAAAAGAACTAGAGTTAGATTTTAGTTCTTTTTAGTTTATAAGTCAGCCCAATGAACATTAAGACATTAGGATATTAAAGCTAAAGAAGAACATGGAAAATGGCAATCCTTAATAAATAAATGCTTGTGTATTGTGTTACCTTAGAAGAATCTAGTGTGTGACTCTTACCATCCCAGCCTTCGAAGTTATTGTGACCGTGCCAGGTGTAACTATTGCACCAGGTTTTTTTAAATGAATGTTTTCCTTTGATAATCACATCAAAGCATGATGACTTTCTTGTTTTGCTACTTTTAAAGATCTGATCTTCAAGTGCAAACCACATCAGAGCATTGTGATGTCAATAATACGAGATGCAGCAAAAGAAAATATTCGAGAACTTCTGTTAAGGGTCTCTTTTTCTTTAATTTTATGCAGGCTAGATTAAATACATTTTTTTAATGTATCAGCCAACAGCAGCAGGTTACAGAGGAGATGATCTTGTGTTCTGGAAAGACCATTAATACTTTTTACCAGCCATATGTTGGGTTTTCTCTAAGTTCATCTTGTGCCCTCCACAATGTGCTTTCTTCTTCCTTTTAATTATCCTTCTATCCTTCAGCTGCTTACTTATTCCAGCTCGTCTTTTAGCCTTTTCCTGCAGTCTGGCCACAGGCTGGTTTCTAGTTAGAAACATCTCAACATTTTCTATATTGCATTAGAGGCTAAAGGAATATTTATATAAAGGACTTAGACTTCAAAATAACCTAGACACCACTCCTCACACGAATTTTGGAGTCAGTTTTGGTATTTTAAATAGAAAAGAGTCAACGACTGGCAGGGAACCCACAAAATAGTGCAAAGCATTAAGTGGTATGGTTTATTTCAATTAAGTCTTTCAAAATCACTGAGTGGCACCAAATATTCTGCTCTTCAATATCTGACTGTGGAGGTTGTGTTTTGAAAGTTGATTATCTGGGGGACCTCCATACTTGCTTTTAGGAAAGAAATATGTAGTTCCATCTTTTGAGAGAGATCCCTTCCACACTGGGAAAGATGCGGAAGGAACTTAATGTGGCAAAGGCCAGAGCCTTCCTTTTTCACATGAAAAGAGGTGCCCTAAAGCAGACTGTGGTGGCAAGCACTTCTTGCTTGTTAGAGGATGATCGTGTGTTATTAACTACAGGATAGGACAGGAGGCTGATGAAGAGTGGGCTGAAAGGCTTTTCAGAATATGCTGCTTATTAGTGGGAAAAGCTTCCACAAAGTGGAATGACCTGTGTTTAGCAGTAGCTGCATATATAATTAAGCTGTCACTCAGATGCCTGAGGGGTTCATTTAATTACCGTTGATTCGTAGTCTCAAAGGAACTGAGAGTTCAGCCTAAAGCTCAGAGTTAGAGGTGTTGAGAGTGCTGTGCTCTATTTTCAATTTGACTAATAAGTTCTTAGAAGAAAAGCATCTTCCTGAGACTCACAGGAATGGGTCTGATGCTTTTGCAGGATATAACAGTGACCTTAGAATAGCTTGTATGCTACTAGGTTAAACGTAATATTCAAAAATACTTTAATAAATATTTATATGCTAGTGTGAGAAAAAGCTGAAACTCCAGTAAAACCGTGCACAAAATCATAGATTCAAAATTAAATTTTTTGGTTTAATAGTAGGGATAGCATTCCAAACTTTATGTATTCACTGCAGCACTAGGTATGTCAGGCCCCAGAGGATGAACTTTTCAGAAGTGCTTAAGGGATTTAGTAGCAGAAGTAAGTCCCTATTGATTTCCAATGAGATGTATACTTCTGAAATTCTTTTGGCAATTATGAAATCCCAGCATACTGTCCATGCAACGTTACCAAAGCAGCCTTGTGGGCAGCTAAAGTATTTCTCATCTCCCACTAGGACATCAAAGGGGCAGTTTCACCCTTGGTAAAATAGGATACTCAAGTGTGAATTTGGCAAATATGCCCTTAAGCAGGATCAAGTTCTAAAAAATTTCCTGTATGGTGTTCTGCATTTAGCGTCTACACATTATGGAGGTTTTTGACGTTATGAGAGATGTTGCTTACCAGAACTCAAGAAAGCACATTTTATTCCAGTGAGAGAAAAACTGGTCTTGTAGTTGAGTCAGTTTATTTTCTAGTTTTGTGAAGAATTTCTTGGATGATTTTGAGCAGTTCATTTTGGACCAGATGCTGCTCCCTTGGGTCATACTGAATCGTGCTGCACTTTGTGACTGCTCATGGTATGAGCAGGATTAACAGCATCTGGGCTTTAAAATCCCCATTGCTCACCCCCTGGAAATTCACTGCAAGGAGTTACAAAGGGTTTTCATGTGGCACCAGGAAGATCTGCTTCAAGCATCTCATTTTGCTGCTTTCCTTTGTTCTTCTTCCTGTTTTACTTTGGAAACCAACATCCCATAATTTTGTGTCCCCCTAAGTATGATGCTGCTGGTGATATTAAGTATGCAGAGGTTAAGAGCTGAGAAAGGGAAGTTCTGTTTTGCCTTGGACATCCTAATTTCAAAATGCAGCTGACTTAAATTGGAACAAAAATAATTTTTATATGTCCATGACAAAAAACTCTGTTGTATGTTGACTAATATATTTAAATGTGTCTTACTCTAATATCATAGAGCTATATATAACTGTAAATGTGCTTCAGAATTAAAAATGGATACATTTAATAAATTTTGAAACAGGCCATTTAGTGTTTCTGGAACCTTCTTTTTCCTTTTCTCACCAGAGGAAAAGTAACTGAGAGGTTAATCACAGTTCAGTTGTGATTTGTTTGCATATTCTTGTGGGGTTTGGTTTGATTGGGATCTCTGGACTTCTGTAAGAAGTGGGCAGCACATCTCAGGAAAGCTGATGACCTGAACTATGTTGAGAGCACACTTGATGAATGCAGTAATCAAATCTTAGCCTGTCTATCTGTAGGAACATAAAGCATGAAATATATAATTTTTACTTACATAGTAATTTATGTGTAATGTTTCCATAGGATCCAAGGTCATAATAGGTACTTTACAGCTGAAAATGAAACAGATACACAGCAGTCTCTTAAGGCCAGAGCTGAATAAACAGTGTGTTTGTAGGAGTCTTGAAACCGGTCTTGCATGTGGCTTTCAGAGGACATAAAATGTCCTCTGGCCCAGCACGTAAGCCAGGTAAAGTGTTCTATTTACCTTCTGAATGTGAGTAGTGCAACCACGCTTTCTCTTCAGTCTTTATTGTGATTTGGTTTTCTGTTCTAACAGTGGATCTGCTGAGTCTGTCTGCTGCATGTGATGCCTTGGACCAGCACAACCTCAAACAAAATGACCAGCCCATGGACATCCTGCAGATCATTAACTGCTTGACCACCATTTACGATCGACTGGAACAAGAGCACAATAACCTGGTCAATGTTCCTCTCTGTGTGGACATGTGCCTCAACTGGCTGCTGAATGTCTACGACACGTATGTCTGGGTGCTCTGCACGGGGGGGGCCCAGGAGCTTTCCCAGTAGCAGGAGGGGGGAAGGGGTAAGGAGTTTCTCTGCCTCATTCAGCTTGGAGCTGAAAAAAGGGTAGTTGAAGTGAAAAGTTTAATAAACCTAATGGCTTAATGGCTGCATTTAGCTGAATCAATACAGCCCTTGGTTAGGCTTACAATCCTAGATTTATTTAGCTAAGCAATGACAGAGCTGGAAAACAGAACTTTTTAAGCAGAATTATGTGTTCAGGCCAATTTCTGTGTTCACAAAAATTCTGTGACTGCATGTCTGCAGTAGGTCATGGCTTTCTGGGGCTTTTCAATTTATTTAGATAAAGAAGTTAAAAGAGTTATTGAGAAGTGACAGAATGAACACCATCATAGAAACTCTTGCATGTGTCTTTACTTCTGGATGTTAAACTTCTTCAAATATGTCAATTTTCTATAGCTTTCAATCTATCATTCTTGTTCAGAGATGGAAGAGTCTCATCTCTAATCTAATGTGCCCACAACCCTTAGTAGTCAGGAGATTTGAGAAATATTTAATTCAAAACTTAATTTTAAAAAGTGTACCTATAAGTACAAATACAACAGACTAAATTTGCCTGCAGAAAATTTATGGGTTTTCCTGTTCAGTGGGTTAATGATGTTGCTCATAATGCTTAGGTAAATACTAACACACATTTGTAAGCTGATTTTAGAATAAGCCATTATAATTGTATTTGGTGAATTTAGTGAAAAAAATGTCATTGGAAGTCTTTTATTTTCATTTTTAAGCTTTTTATCAGCCACTTTCAGCCAGATATGCTCATTACTCTTGCAGAATAAACACTTACCTATAGAAATGGAAGGACATGGAACAATTACTGTTTTTCCATTGACATTTTGAACAACACTGAAGTGCAGTGGCATAACATTGTGCTTCCATTCACCCTTTATCACAGCACTGGGGCTTCAGTGATCACCTGTAAAAAAATAGTACAGATCCTGTTTTCCTGCAGGATCACCTCCGATAAGCCAGTTGCTTGTGACATGCTCTGCAGCAGCTGCAGCATCCTGTGAAGTGGATTACCCAGATTACATTATATTTCTTGTAGTTTACCAGTGCAGAATGGGGCTATATTCATTTACTAGCCAGGCTTTATTTCTTTAATCTGCTTTGCCTTTCACAGAACTCTGATCCACTTCTGAGTTACCATCAACCATAAATAACATATAAACGAAGACTCCCAGTTAGTGAAAAACAAAAAAGTGTGTTAGTCATATTAATCTATATCAACCACATCAGAAGCAGAGCAGGAACTAAAGGTCCTGCTGCTCCTAAACTGAACCGTCCAGTTTAGATTTGCCGTGTCCAGTCTAGTTTTCTTCATGTTGCACTGTACTGCAAGTACAGCATTAGAAATTATAATTGTCTGCCCCCAGGCAATTCCCTGGCTGTGCTAGGGAGCTGCATATTGCAGGACACAGTGAAACACAGAGGTGTTTCATGCGTGAGAAAAGCTTATAGCTAGTTTACCAAAATTCAAGTTTGAATTACAGTGGTAAGAGAGGTGACCTTGGGGTTACACGTGTTTAGTTTCCATTGTAAACTGAATAGGCAGAGATCAACCACAGTGCATGGCAGTACCGGAGATGTTTAATTAAATGTACTGAATCTTTATTTTTCTTATAATTGAAAACTGTCAGTTGTAAAGATATTAATCAAATCCACAGTCAATGACTGATCTAATTATGGGCACAGCTCTGCAAATCCAGCACGTTTCAGATTTGTTTTAATTGATCAGTCACTCATGCTCATTTGCAATAGCATACTAAACTATTGGTTTGACTTGGGAGGAGAGGAGAGTGAACTGAACAACTCATGATTCATACAAGTTTCAATTTAATATGCCTTGCAGAGAAATCATCATTCTACATTCATCTCTTGTATAATTTGCATGAGCCTGGTATTCATCAGGAGAGTTTCTCAGGGCACAGATGATAATTAATTTGGAAAAGATTTGAAGGAGAGGAATAAGAGGAGTGGAGTGTGGAGAGCATAGGTAAACAACAAATGCTTATTTGTGATGGAAAACGCAAGATTCTTTAGTAAAAGGTTGCAAATCCTGAATTTGGCTTTGCCCACCAGTCTGTGTCTGCACCTTGTATAGGGTTTGCAGGGGAGATGTGTGGGTAAATGAGCACCACTGGCTCCAGAACACTTTCATAGGATTAAATAGACAACCTGCATCTTTATGGAATGGTGCAGCCTGATGTATGACCATGGCATGCCTCTACATGATTTGTCTTATTCCCAATAGTGGTCTGACTGGTGATGCTTCAAAGCTGTTGATACAGCTCTGCTACAAAAATGTTGGGTTTAGGCATTAGGCTCCTATTTTGTTTATGTCTTTGTTTGCAATAGATGTTACAGATTTGAAATGCCATCAGTAATAAAAATCTGAGGTGGGAAGCCAGCAACTGGAAGTAAATTGAGTTAAACCAGATGATGGAGAAAAGATGTGAAGGTTTGTCACTGTGTCGCCTGCAGCTCAGAGGAGGATGTTGTTCTCACAGTCACATTAAAAAGCAAAAATAGAAGTGTGGGCCCATTACAAGGCAGGAGTGAGCGTGAGGGGAGGCTGACCAGAGTCAACAGGGGGGACTGAGTGGAGTGTTCCAGTCCATGGCACTGCACAGGACAGGTTTGAGCACTGCTCAGAAACCACACCGTGGTGTTAATGGCATAACTGCACAGCCTGCCTGCCTTGGCATGGTTTCTAGGCAAGCCTCATCATTCACCTGAACGCCTTACAAGTCTCTCTGTCACTGCACACTGCTGGCAGAGGTTGCTTTTTCGTGCTTGGCTCCCTGTTGCCTTTTCAAACTAGTCAGGGCAGGCCTGACAGACAGTAAGCAAAGACTTCCTAAAAACGACTGCTACATCACATTTCTAGTGAAAGTGAAGCTGTATTTTCTTTAGAAAAAGGGCTGTTTTGCTGTTCTGTCAGAGACCTCATCTTCTCTGAGCCTTGCTCAGCAGCAGTTCATAGAGAAGCCTGTTCAAATAAGCATAGGGTAAAGGTTCTTTACCCACTTTGGCAAGAAAAAAGGAGATGAGCAATTATTTCTGACCAAGACTGTTTCTGGTAGAATTGATACAGCAGTACAAACCAGTCCAGCTATGCCTGTGAAGCCACATCCACATTTTATGTTTCGTTTCTAGCTTACCTAATAACTGGCCAGCTTGTGCTGTGCAACGTGGTTCTCTGTGGGACTTAGTTTAGGAAGACACTACTGCAGTGAACTTGGTTACAGTGAACAAATGGTGATATGAATGGACCGTATTATCAGCCAATGTTTCTTTTCCATTAGGGGTCGAACAGGAAGGATCCGTGTCTTGTCTTTCAAAACCGGTGTTGTATCCCTTTGTAAAGCACACCTGGAAGATAAATATAGATGTAAGTCAATGGCTTTATTTTGGTTTTACCTTATGTTTCTTTTCTTGTTTTATTCCTCCTATTTATTTATTGCACAAACATTTGAATAGCATACGGAGTCATTGTTTAGATATTCTGGATGCAAAGTGTGTTAATTTGTTCCCCCTTTAACTTATTTATTCAGAATGTTTTTAGGTAGTTTAGCACAGTGGTCCCCAAACATTTTTGATCACACCCCTACTTGTAAAAAATCTTTGAGCGTGCACTTCTGGTAGATGTATATGTATTTATAAATTACATACATGCACAACTGTATTAAATTGTCTACATTATAAAGCATAAAAAAAATAGAACATTAGAAAGGATGTGAGAAGGATTAAATAAACACTATTATGAAAAATTTAATTTAATCTATCAAGAGTACCAAAAAGTATTTCCTAACTGCAGTCTAATGGATTGTTTTGAACACTTCCTGGGGCACAAGAACGCGTCTTTGGAGACCACTGGTTTGGCACACCATCATACACAAAAATGCATGTATACAGAACACGTGCATTACACTACTTTCAAATATATTGATTTTTTAAATGTTATCCACATTGTGATCAGTCCTATTATGTAGATGCTGTTTAGATATAGTTTCTACTGTTAAATAAATATTAAAAGTGTGCAAATTATGCATATTTTAATAGATGAAATACTTGAAAAAATTCCACTGCAAGTCTTAGTTTTACCTGACTAATGAATCAGTTCATTAATAAGAACTAGGATCCAGAAAAGAATTGATAAATGTAATTCTCAAGAGCAACTTTCTTGTTAAATTAACTGTTATCACTCCTTCATGCATTTAAAATTACCGCTAAAAATCCAACCTTTAGGATTTGACCCAATACCATAGCAGTTCTTCATCAGTTGTTATCTTTTATTCTGTACTAATGAAAGCTGAAGAACTCTAAAGAGAAAACAGACAGTACCAACAACAAAGCCTGTGCATGACTGTTTATAATTGGATCGGATTTTAGGGCAATCACATTGAGTGTCACAGTCTAGATTTCTAGATGTTCCATGTGGATGTTGTGAAAAAAAGTATTCAGAAAATCTTTTAAGAAAATTACTCAGTACAGGTATCTTTCAAAATTATATTTCAGTGAGGATTGTGAAAGTTACAAAGAAAAACATCTACATTTTAGATTCTCCTGCAGTGTGTATGCATGGTAATGCATTATCCATTCTGTGTTCTGTAACCTTTTCGAGGTTATAGGTCATAATGTTTTAATGATGGGGAAATTGAAAGCCGAATACCTGGGGGAGAGGAAGGAATTGTGTGTATCAGGCTGTGGTCTGGCTTTGCCACCCATGCTGAGGTCGTAGTGCAGTTGCTGTTAGTATTGCAACGAGCTGCAGCCCTTAAAATTTCATCTCTCATTTGTGCGGCAGAGCAGAGTTGGTTGTGCTAAAGCACAAGTCTTCAGGCTTGCAGAGGTGATGGAAGGATTCATCCCCAAATGATTTATTATAAAACTAGACTTTGCAAGAATGAAATTCATGTAATTAAAAAATAATCCTTTCTCTATCCGTTCCTCTATGCCTTTGGAAGAAAACAGGTGTCAAAGCAGTGCTAGGAAAGTTATCTTGAGCAGTACTGAAGCACCTTTATAATTGCATCCCTGGTGCTGGGTGAAATATTAAGGTGGCTCCAAAAAGAGTGTTATTTTATTCTAGTCTCCTTTTGCTCATTTTTTTTAACTGTTTGAAAAATAAGGAGAATTTATTCAGGTAACGTATTGCCAACACAGATGTTACCAAATATTTCAGTTAATGCTAACCTCTTTTTTCTTGTTACTATAAATTGTACAATCTCCTCAATGTACCCATAGTACAACTCATTCCCGCAAAATTAAATTGAATTTATGAAGGGATAGTTCTTCTGTCCTGTAAGGATTCTTTTCAAGAATGATGCAGTAGCAGAACATGGCTTCAAGTGACATTTCACTTCAGAAGTGAAAAATTAATATTTTATTAGTATTTCTGGTGGATGGCAGGTTCTGTTGTACTGTAACTTTTTTATTTTAGAAATTCTCTTGAATTAAAAGATGATGTATCAGAGTTAGGGATCTCTGGTTTATAATTTCAACTAATCTGACAAAGAAATGGATTCTCTGAGTTTTATGTTGATTGCCAAGACTTGAAGAGGTGCTTTATGTTGTATGAAATTATTTTGCTGTTAAAAAATACTTTTAAAACATCTGTGTTGTGTCTCAAAGATTGCTGTGTGGTTAGTTGGGTTACAGAGTCACAGCTTCTATTATTACTGCCACATGTGCTGTGTTAGAATGGTCTTTATTCCCAGGTACAAACCAGTAATGCTATTAAAAATCATCACTAGGCTGCATATTCCATAGGAAAATACCACTGTTTTTGGAGAGAGAAGCAGCCAAACCGAACGTGTGCTTATGTTCATGCCCACCAAGGCTGTTGACCACGCCTGTGAGCCTTTGAAAAGCTTCTGTGCTGTTTGGCATGTGCCGGTAGCGATGCTTCACTCTGGTGTCCTTGTCCCTCCTCCAGACCTGTTCAAGCAAGTGGCGAGCTCCACTGGCTTCTGTGACCAGCGCCGGCTGGGGCTGCTCCTGCACGACTCCATCCAGATCCCACGGCAGCTGGGGGAAGTGGCCTCCTTCGGGGGCAGCAACATCGAGCCCAGCGTCAGAAGCTGCTTCCAGTTTGTAAGTTCACGTTGACTCGCTGTTAATTTTCTGGTTTGTATTTTGTGTTGAGCTAGCCTGTCCCTCCTGAAGGGGATGGAAAATCAGAGGAAGGATTAGGATACTGTGGGGCATTTATTGGTGGTGTTCATCAGTGTATTGAACCGTTCCTTTGATGAGGTGTATTTGAATTATCTCAGACAGCAGGTAATTGCCATCAGGGCTTATATTGGAACTGAACCCTGCAAACAGTTTAAGTCTTTGTTACAGCAGCTCCTGGTTTTACAGTTTTCTGTTTCCAGCAGTAGATCCCTGTTTATTGCTGCCATGCAGGTGAACAGCAGTGGCTAATCTAAATTTTGGGCATGTACATCCCAGTGACGGGCAGGAGCCCAGGGGAGTGAGAGGCAACTGCCCACAGTGCTGTCTAGGGGCAACGAGTGCTCAGTGTGCTCCTTCCACTCCTTGAATGGATAATGCCAGTTTTCTGTAAGGAGTACGGAAAGAATTCCTGTCCTGTCTGTTGAGGAATGCACAGGAAACTGGAGGCTCTTTTTCAGACTTGTAAATTATTTAATCTGGGGAGGAAGAGAGTTCTGGGAATTATTCATCCTTATCATAACTACCAGCAGAATGTACCAGATGAAGACAGCTGCTTAATGAAAAGGTAGAGGAGGGGAGGTAATGTATGGTCTGTGATTAACTCTAAATGCATCTTCTACATTACAATGGAAGAAAGCTCTTTTCCCATCTCCTGACTGTCCCCGAGGGATTTTTTGTTTGGTTGGGGAAGGGGGGAGTTGTTTGCTTTTTTGCCTGCTGTTGAAGTTTCATTATGTAGCAGTTTCAGTTCTGTAGTAAGCAAAACACAGCAAGTGTTTTCAATGAATATTAATGCTTGGAAGTAGACTGCTTACACACAGTGACTATGAAAAGAGTCTAAAATCACCACAAACTTCAGTTGAGATGGAACATTCGCTTTCTGTATTTTTTGAATTTCTTTTTAACAGACTAATTCTACAGGATTCACATTTTCCTGTTTCCGTCGTTTATATCTTGACCTTTTACAATTCTAATATGTATTTGATGCCATTTCCAAATGAATGTTTTATAGGGCTATGTCCTGGATGGATAACCCACGCCCATAAAGTACGCGCAGTAATGTGGCTGTGACTTTCAAGCCTTGAGTTCCATGTTGGGCTTTCAATTAATACCAACACAAACTGATGCTGCAGCAAATTTGTGGTCAGAAGTCCTTCCTCAGAAGTTAGGACTCACTGGATTCTATTATTTTCCCATGTGAATGGCAGCAGCACTTAAGAGCACTGTTGAAAAACTGAAGTGACCTCAAAATCTGGCAAAACCATAGTTTTTGTGGAAAGGGGCTGCCCTTCCTTGTGTTTATACTGGAAATAAAAGAATTAAATTCTTAGTTATGGAACACACAAAGCCAGTTTTTATAAAGTGGGAAGAAGACCTTGGAATAATTCTTTATTTGACTGAAATGAGTTAGCAACACTGTCATCACAAATGAAGACATGCCAGTGGGCTGAATGCTGTCCTGCATCCAGCTGCTGGCATTTCTAGAACATGCTCAAGCACAGCTGGTCACAACCTTTGTCATGTTCACAAATCAGAACATCAGAAAACCTGAAGCTTCCTTCTCTTACCTGCACTGAAAAATAGATTTTCGTCTTACCTGCAGTAAAAGAAATTCCATCCTCTCTTTTTCCTCTGGATGAAGCCTCATTTTAACTCTCAGAGTGGAAGGGTGGTTTCTGACCTGGGCTGCAGAAGAAGAGACCGTGTTCTAGGAGGGCCAGAAAGGGGGAGAGAGGCTCAGCCAGGGAGGGGAAATAAAAATAGGTGGGATGGAGTCCTAGGGGGAGGGGCAGAAATCCAAGCCTGGGGAAAGCCTAATGGAGGGGAGGGAGAAGAAATTAAGGAGTGGAAAACTAAGGGACACCCTTAGGGAATGATGGTAATAACAGTAGTAGGAATAATAGTGGTAAAGGAAACAGGGTGGGTCGAATGAGGCATGAAAGAAAGGAGCATCCAGGAACAGAGATGGGGAAAGAAGCAAGAACTTTCCAGGAGAAAGGGAGAAGAGGAACACAGAAGCATCCTTTCAGTGTAGGATGGTGGGCACCAGGATCCAGAAGCTGGGATCCTGCAGCACAGAGGTGTTGGCAGAGGGAAGCAGGGAGCAGCCAAGGAAATGGAGAAGCTGGAGAAGCTGAACAGCCAGGGAGTATTGCACAGGGTTCCCAGTGGCCTTCTTTTACTAAAGTGAGATAATTAATTTTTAAAAAATATTGTGGGGGTTCATAGTTTACTGTGTGGAAACTAAATGAAGTCTTTCTTTGCACACCCACAGTAAGAAATGTGTTTTCTTTAGGGTTTTCTTTCTTTTTTGATTTGTTTTATTCTCTCTGGTGATGATAAGCCAGCAATAAATTGCAGTCATGTCAGTCTGCAACAACTGTGTGCTTCAGAAATGGCTCTCCCAGCTCCCTTAGGTTAGGTGCCCTGGCAACGGCCTTGTCTGTCTTCACAACAGCAGAAAAAAAGGGGATGTTTACTGTTCCCAGCGATAACGGGAAATCTGTCCTGCTTTTCGAAGTGCAAGTCCTTGGGAATGAGGCGTGGGGAGGGAGGAGCCCAGCCCAGCTATTGGCAGCAACCTGCCCACTCCTGAGAACTGGGTCCCGTTATCCCAAGGCTGCTGCTGCTGTCCTGCTAGTTTTCACTCCCCCATGATGCAGTAGTGCTTTCCATAGCTTTCTTCATTTATGGGAAGGTGCTGGTAATAATTGTTGGGAGGAGAAGGATATCATGGGACTCATCTTTCCTATTTAGGGCAGGGGGTTGTAACTTCTGCTTTGGGATTTTAAAAGGAAAAATACTTTTAACTGAGAGTAAAGAGCTTAATCCAGTGACCACTTGAAGACTGTATAGTTCTGCTTAAGCTCAGAATGCATCAAAGCAATATATAGATCCATGAAAAATTGAGTGAATTCAGTATTGCTGCAATGTGAAAGGACTTTCCTTTTAGTTCTCTGATGGGTACATTTTTTAAGTAAACAGGATGGGGAAATGATACGGACTGAAGGACACACACTGTTTTAATCACAGTGGAAAATTATTAATATGCTTTCTTCATATAGTGTAAATAGAACCTAGGAATTCACATCACTGCCTTGAATGAGTTACTGTGACACTGGGACTTTTAAGAAATGTGATGTGATAGCAGAGTGCAGATCAGATGAAAATGTCCCTTGCTATTCCTCAATAAAATGTTTGATAGTGGATTCTCGGTTCTTTAAGTATGCTTTCTGTGAAGGATGTGCTTGAATTAGAATACTTGATGTTAAGAACCAGTACATATGAAGCTAAGGAATGGCAAAATATGTGCAGTTAACTCATACATGTATTTTAAACCTTGTTTCATTTCACTTTGATAAAGCAAAGTATTTTAACGTTCTGTGTCTTCATTATTAATTTGTACTTGATCAATGGTAAGGTGAGATCATCCTGGTTTCTAAAACCACTTAACTGTGTCCAAATCCAGGGTATGTATGCAGACAAATAAATGCTAAAACAGGGCTGTTAGTCCTTTTAGGTGGCATTTGGGTATTGCAAATCCCGGGTCAGGACCCTGATAGGGACTTTGGCCATAAACGCTTTGATTTGAATTGGTTGGGAAGTTGTTTTGTGAGGGGTTGGTTGGGATAGTTTATTGGTTTTGTTTTTTTGAACAGCTTGGAAGTACCAGTACTGTGCACAAATAACTATATATAGTTATATACAAGTTTGTATGAAAATAACAATGCAGTGTTACTGTGGAAGGACTTGATCTCTTTTAAAAGATTCAGGCAGCCCTTGTTTCTATTCATAGGTATTTCTTTTGCTTTTGGCTCTGACAAGAGAGAGCTGGCCAAAGGGAACTAGCAAATCCTTCCTCAAACTGCTGTGCTGTAAATGTCATAAAACAGCAATTCTGGTTTTATTTCAGCAGAATTTTGTGAACCTGTGCCTGACTTTGGAGCCAGTCTTTAAGAGTCCTAGAAGTGAACTGCTTTAAAGAGCTATTTTAAAATGGTTTAGGGGATGGGGATCAGGAGGATGGTGTTGTTCAAGTGTGGATGATATAAAACTACACTAATTCACTTCTGGGTTCATGTTACTTTATTTTATTACTCTTGGCCACAGCACTAAAAACATTGACTGGGTAGTCAATGCAATCAAGTGCAATGCTGGAGTGGAAGACAAGGTTGAACAGGGTTAGGTTTAACTCTGGGGAGACAGAGCTACTTTTGCTGGCTTGCTCTGCACTTTTAAACTTCTAACAAGTCACATAAATCCCATTTTTCAGTTTGGTTTATCCAAAATACCATTTACTAATGTAAAGCTTCCCTTCCCAGATGAAAAAACACAATTAAATTAACAATATTCATTTCCAGTCAATTTCCTACACTGCACCTAAAGAGGATATAGCTCATCAGAAATGTTATGAGAAATTTCTGCTCTGTTATTTGACTCAGTCCAAAAACATATTGCACTGTTCATGTAAAATCTGAACAGCATTCTGGAGTGTGACAGTTAATATAGCATAGAATATTTTTTAAATCACTAGCTGAAAGAAGAGGGAGGGAAAACCAAAAGACTGAACTCCCAAGTATTGCATAAAGATGCTGGCACCACCCAACTTCCTATTCCCCCATTGTTTCTGCAGAATAAATACTGAAAAACAGATGTCTGGAACATAATGAATTTGAATGTCCTCCATAACAAATTGTTACTTGTAAGCTGGAAAGGCCTATATGAATTTTACTTTATGATTCACTGTGTTGTTACCATAAAAATTGGGAGTTGCACAGAAATGTCTTCAAGAGAAGAATCATTAATATTCTTTACAGCTTGATCTTGTTGGTTCAGATAAGAACTGTATGAATTCAGCCTTTTTCCTGTATGTAAAATCTTCAGCTGCTGCCTTACTGGATTTAGAGATTATTAAAAAAATCGCAATAGCAGCTCAGGGAACAGTCGAGAACTGTCTGTCCTGTACTGCCTGACCCTGACCAGCTTTTCTCCACGTGGCTTTAAATCTTCATGTAATATAATTCGGAACCAGTTCTGATACATTTTAATGCACCTAATCTCTCTGAGCACAGGTCTTGTACAGCCAGCGTGCAGAGCTCCGGGTAGGCAACCACTGGGACTGCTGGCAATTGACAGTGACTGCAAAATTAAAATAGATCTTTGGGTGTTACAGAAAGTCTTTCATCGCCGCAGCATTTTCCCTGCAAATTTAAAGCAGCTACAAGTGGAGAGAGCGCTTTGAGCAGCTCATTTTTATTCTGACTGCAACTTGCACTGCAGCATTTCTGTACACTTCATGCTTTTCTATTAGAAATGGTATATTAAAGAGATCCTCTTCAAATTTTTTTTGAGGCTTAGAGGACCTCTCTATAGGAATTGTAGGCTGCTAGACAGAGTAATGTTTTGCCAGTGTAGTGCCAGGCTGATGCTGGCTCCCCGAGTGAGCCACAGAAAGTCTCTCTCCAGACCCTTTACACTTCCCAGGCTTCTAGCTGAAAAATAGACGTATAGATGATCCTATTTTATAAGTATGCCTTTCTCTTAGGAGAGTTCTAAAATTAATTCAGTTCCATTGAATTCATTGATGTCCTGTGGCAGAAGGCAGTATCTGCTGTTCTAACAAATTGTGTTGGCCATATTGGCTGGACTTTACTGTGCTTTTGATTTTCTCTCTTTTTACTTTGGGAGGGGGTTCTAAATTCTGTAGCTACATGAAAAAAACAAAGAGGAGGATTTAATGCAGAAGTCTTCAGAAGTATTTCAGTATGTATTCCATTTAATATAGATCTGTAGTGGCTATCCATTTGTGAAGGACTTTATCTGAATAAATGTAGATATGCTGTGGTTTAAGGCTTTTACCCCAGACATGCAAAAAAGGATGCTTTTGACTGTCCTAGATATGCATATGTGTGGATCTTAAATATAGTCACAGTAGTCTTTAAACTGTTTCCCAAACTTGCATCTCAAGAAGAAAGCCTTGACTAAGAATCTTTGTTTGTAATGAACTAAAGTATTGCAGCAGCTTTTCAAGTCAGTTTTAATGCAATGCATTATTCAAGGGATATTATGGGGTTTGTATTCCACGTCTCTTTTGTGAACATGGGTTCTGTGTAGGAGACTGCATTTTTCTCAGCCTCAGGTATTGATCAGTTAATTTGTTTGTCAAGGTTATAAACAGTGTTAGATTAAAAAAAAAAAAGAAAAGCACACAACTAATTGGTTTTCCCTATAGCTCTCTCCCGCTTTAATTAGTTGTGATATTTTTTCTCCAAATTTGTTGCTATCATTTTTAGTGGAATAAGGTTTTAGCTAGGTCATAGTAAACTCAGATTTCATGAGAAACTGGAAAAATAACTGAGAGCAAGCATAAAAACCCCCAGCACTCAATCCCCTAGTCCTCTTGGTCCATGTACATGATACATTAATGCTTATTATTTATTTAAATGCTTCAAATAGGTTTGGAACCACAAAGGAAGACAGTCTGCCTTGTGAAGTCTGAAATATAAAAGACTGGCCCGCTGAGAGCTGTATTTGAAAGCCCAGTGAAAAAGGAAAACAGAGGATTTAAATATATTCAGACCATAAATATGCTGTTTCTGTGGATAGCGTGGAGGGAAATGTCTTGAGGAATTGGAATTCGCATGTAGTGGTGGTTTAGAGAAACAGAGAGGATGGTATTGCACTTCATCCCTCGGGCTGTTCCCTGTGCAGACACATCCACCCTCCCCTCCAACCCTCCCCACCAGAGCCCCTCATGGTTCCCACCTGGTGCTTCAGAGCTGGAACCAGCTCCCAGGTTCTCAGATAACCGGCTTTGTGCAGGCTTTGTGCTGCCCAGCACGACAGAGAGATGTTTCCTCTAAACAATGACTCCATCATTTCACTGTTTTCCTTAAAATCCCATTTGATGCTCCTTGTCCTTATTCTGGGCTGTTCTTTGCAGTGCCAATAGCAGACCTCTGCCCATGCAGACGGTAGCACCATACTGTAGGTGCTGCAGGGCAGGGATGGCATTGTTTTTTGGTGTGTGCATGGTACCTGCTGCCATGGGATTTGGCTCTGTAACTGAGCTGCCTTAGTTACCATAGAAGGGATGCCTGAAATGTCACACTGCTTAGGATGGGCTGGGAAGGTGGCGGAACAATGTGTCTGCTGGGAAGTGTTCAGAGGCTCTTTTGCTGTTGGCAAAGAGGCAAACATGGGATGTAATGGAACACGAAGCTCTCATTCTGTGGGACAGAACTGTGTCATGTTTGCAGTTGGTGGGGAATTTAAAGATGGCATGGTGGAAAGAAGAATTTTGAGACTTTTAAGGAGGCAGAGGGTTTACATGTCCAACGACAGGCTTGAGAAGGGATTTGAATGATTTCTTTATCACGTGCATTTTGAAGAAAGGTCAGTGTGATAATGAAGGATGTTAAGGAGAAAGGAATTTTGATCAAAAGACATTCAATTTTTGGGGCTTGGATAACACAGTTTTTAAATAGGTGAGAAGGAGTGCTATGCAGGCTCAGATAAGAGACAGGAAACGTGAGATAAGACATCAAAGGTGATCCTGTAAGTGGATGATTTTCTCTGTGACAAAGTACATGGTAGTGCTGTCTGTTGTAAGAGGGAATAAGAGAGAGAGGGATTTGAAACATGAGTGGTAGTTTTCAGTTCCTGGCTTGAAGACAGGATCCTAGAGATTTTTTTTTATTTTTTTTTTTTGGTTAATGAATGGCTGGACTAGGGGAAGAACTGGAATATATTAGGTAGAAGATTTGGAATCGACAGGAAGCAAATAGGTTGGACTGTTAATGAGCTGGTAGTATTTGTGCTCAGCCCCTATCTTTTTTCCCCTCGTGTTACAGGCCAACAATAAACCTGAGATCGAAGCAGCCCTCTTCCTGGACTGGATGAGGCTGGAACCACAGTCCATGGTGTGGCTGCCCGTTCTGCACAGGGTCGCTGCTGCCGAGACCGCCAAACACCAGGCGAAGTGTAACATCTGTAAGGAGTGCCCCATTATTGGATTCAGGTACAAACTCTCTCCCTTTCAGCCATGTGTGCTACTGCTTGGTGGATCAAGGGTGCTGCTTAATTCCAGGGAAATCATGTGCTTGATTTTATCCGTGTTGTTCGTGGGAAAAATAATTGTGATGGGGGTGTGAGGGAAAGTGACACCCAGACTGGGCACAGTGATGTCAGAGTTGAGGAGGACAAAAATCATTTGTACTTAAGATAGGGCCCTTCCTCCTCTGTATCCCAGTCTTTCCATGCCTCAACCAAAGCATTATTGGATTGCACGGCTAATACAATTTGCATTACATTCAGCATGTCCTATGCATGCAGTTGCATTTTCTGAATTGGGCCCTAATGAATGGCTTTCTGTCATGGTATGCCTTGGAAATTCTCAGACATGTAAAGCTACATGTACGTTTCTCAGAGAAAGAATGTTGGTGGTGGAACATTAACCTGGAGTGGGGGAAATGTGGCTGGTCCGTTTAAACATCTGGATTGACACCATGGTTACTATGGCAATGAATAAGTCACTGTGTTGTAAAATGGCTGTGTGTTGGTATGCCTGTTGAGAATCCACTTAAGGGCTAAGTAAATGCTCACTTTCAATTATGCCTGGACTTGTTTTATCGCTTTGCTTCGCAATAGCTGCTTTGTACGTTTTCTGTCCTTTTTATGCACGGTCTCCTTTTACCATTTGCATTTCTCCTTCTATATTATCATGTTATTTACAAAGAACTTTCTGTAATTTAGTTTCTAAAACTAGATAGACAACAGCAGGAAGCAGTGCCGCACAGAAAAGCCATCATTTTGCTCTAACCTGGGAGAGTGTGAATGTTGCTTTAACGCCTGTAGTGGGCCAGTGCTTTCTGCTATGCAATTTCACAGGCAGTGGGAAACGGGGGAACTAATGAAGGTATTGCTTTGTTTTGAATCTGGGTTTTCCTGCAGTGAGGCTGTTCCTCTAATCATCTAAATTCTTCTTCCTCTGCTTTTATTCACCTTGAATATCTTAACTGGGAAATGATAAATATTACTGAGGAAGAGCTGTGTATGGGGTGTGAGTAATTCAATACATCCACAAAGTCTTATTTTCCTGTTCCCAGATACAGTTTATGAACTACTGTATTACTTACACGGTTTAGTATAGACCAGCCAAAGACAAGTAGGTGGAATTGAAAAGTGCAGCACTTGGAAAAATCAAAGGATGGCAAGTGAATGGATAGTCTGTTGTAAGCAGAGAGAACTCAGGAGGTGGACACTGGAGCTCTGTGTTTGCGTCTCATTTTACTTGACTGATCTCATCTGTCTCTTAAATTTATATAACAAATCTATTATCATAGTAGTAGAATCTGCCTGTCACAGATTTTTTTCTCTGTCTTTGCAAGTCATTGAAACCCTGTGTACACACTTGACAAAAAGATACTGTATTGGAAGGCTTTTAGAAAGCTAATACTGTGCACTCAGTACATGTAAAACAATGTTCTTTTGAGGTCGTTGTGGCTGAACTGCTTCGTGTATTTGGAACAAGACAACCCTTATGCCTCCGGCTCTTTCAAGCACTTCAGCACAGCAGATACAACAGTTAGCTGCCTCATAGAGCTGATGAGATTAAATAATGGCCCAAAAGTGCATTTGGAGTTTTGCATGGATGGAATGCTGTACAGAAAATTGTTTTTATAGAGGTGCTAGGAAGGACACAGGGGGTTTGCTGGAGTGACTTACTGAGAGAGCATTGCTTTCTTGAATTTTCCTCTGTGAGGATATTCTGTGTTAGGAATCATGATGAAGAGCCAGAGATCTGAAGTGAGCGTTACAGAAATAAAAAGTGTGGTGGTGTCTTTCGTGTGTTAAAGGAGAGTGATTGTTTAGAAATCTTCACTGTTGCCCAACGTTAGAAATTTTTTTGAAGATTCAGATCTTTGACAAACATCTGAGGCAGCAGTACCTGTCCCTGGGGGGCAGAGAAGCATTCCTGGGCATTGCAGACAGTGTGACATCTCAGGGAAGAGAACTTAGTAACACGGAAAACTTGACAGCATGATACGAAGTAGTCACATACAAAGCTCTGAAACTGTGAATTTTTATTATCCTCTTTCAGGTACAGAAGTTTAAAGCACTTTAACTATGACATCTGCCAAAGTTGCTTCTTCTCTGGCCGTGTTGCAAAAGGTCACAAAATGCACTATCCCATGGTGGAATACTGCACACCAGTAAGTAGCTGTTCTACTGACCCTTACTGTCCCTTCTTATGTAGAAAGGAAAAACTTCATTTCCTATATGCAAAGTAATGGAGTGTTTCGGGTAGCTTTTTTCCTCCCCCTCTAATGAAATCATCTTTTATACACCATACATGCCAGAAATTTCTGATGTTAGTAAAGGATAGTCCAGTGGTTTGAAGTAAATTGAAGTTCATTGTACAGTTCTCTGTTGTAAAGTATTCTGATGTGTTAATTACTTGTTCCATGTTCAGTGCCATAGTTCACTTTATGGATCTGTCCGGAAACCTGTAATTTGTGCAAATATTCATATCTTAAGTCCCAATGTGTTCTCCATATCCATGTGTGATTTTCCCTCCTCTCCTCAGCAAGTTGTCACTTCACTTGCTTTCCCACACAACACTATGGTTGCATCTTTAAGTTCTTTACTATTTAGTAGTACCTTTGTATTGTATGATCACTTGATGGTATAAAATACGAGGGAAGTTCTCAAGGTAGCAAGTTGAATTTAATTTCTGAGAGGTGCAAGCCGGGGTGTTCCATGCAGCACAATGCAGATGTGCTCAGGGTCTTCACCCTTCTTTCACAGCTCTCAAAGGGATCATTTTTGCATAAACATTTCTTTCATACCAGACAGCTGGCAAAGGAAATTCCGTATTCCTCGCTCAGTGTGTTCCTTTTTCTTTTTGGCTACTCATCACCAGTTCAGAGGGGCATAAATTAGAGGTGCTCTCAAGTTATTGTTCTACTCGGTAGCACAACTGAGTTTCCAGCTGCCTTTGCTATTGTTTGTTGTGGTCTTGAAGCAGTGCACTCTCTGATTGGCATTTCCTGGTGAGACTGGACGATTCCTGGTCTTGTACTTTCATCTTCTGGTCAAATATAAATGCTGAAAAGAAAGCGTCAAAATTATACATGGGCTAGCCTTTTAAAATTGTACGAATGGTCTTTACATCTTCATTCAAGCAAAAAAGCATGGCCAAAATGAAGCAAAGACTCTCAGCTTTTCTTAGACACTTAGAAAAGAGAGAAAAATTTATTCCCTTAAAATATAATGCAAGCCAGTGTTTTTTTAAGTTTTAATTTATGGATAGTTATTTACATTATCTATCAACTTCCACTGTAGCATTTCAATGGCAGTATTTTATCTGAGTCTGCAAGGGCCCTAATGCACATTTGCTAGTGCTTTGTCAGTATTCCTTGACTGTGGTTTTCAGCATCGTCCCCCAGGGATTGAGGTTACTGGAAAGGGCAGTTTCCCTGAAATGCTGCACAAGTCAGAGGGAATTGCTGGCGCTGCCCAGGCAGGTCTGAACAGACTTCTCCATTGCAGGAATTCCTAGAGCAGAATCTCATGATCTGAGTCATAGGCAGCGTGAGCCAGCGACTGCCTGCCTTGGAGCATTCCTTCCACCTCCTTGCTGAGTTGACTGCGGGTTTGCTTCACACTTTGCCACTCTTATTCTTGCTGATAAGCAACATGGGAGATTTGTGAATGGTGCACAGAGTCCACAAAACAACATCTTCCAACTATTTTCTTAACCTGTTGATGTGTTTTGAGGAAAGAGAAACGAAAAGGGATTGTGAGACATATCCCCAGCCTGCAGCAACTCGTTGCAACATGGTGTCTGGCAGGTTTGTGTTCTCTCTGCAAGTGCAGATTACTAATAGGAGAAAATGGTGGTGAGCAGAAAACCTGCCACAGCATCCAGATTGCTGGGTCAGAATAAAGAACCATTCACAGCCAGTACATTTTTTTGTGAATCCTGAACTCCAGCAGCCTGTGCTAATGTGCTGTGCCTGGCTGCACCAGCAGCCAGCTGAGTTAGAGAAGGATTAACTTGGGAAGGGGGAGGGAAGTGAATGTGGCACACAGCAAGCCCCATTCTTTTTTATGTTGCTGCTATTAAAAAATACTAACCCAAGTACTGGCGGATTGAACAAAACATCCACTGAAGCTATCATGTCTAGAATGTAATTGTTCTCTAAATAAATGAAAGAGGGTTTGCATGTAGCAGAGTATTTTTCCCCTCTTCCTCCAGGCTAATCTCTCACCTTAAAATGCATTTTGGCAGACACAAGACATGTGATGCCTTCTTTGATAGTATCTTTGTAATAGTTAGATGAGCACAATCAAGTGTTTTAATATTTTTATTCTCCCTCCCTCTTGCTTTCAGAAATTTCCAAGCACTGCAGTCTTTAATTCTGCTTCAGGGAGATTTGAGAACTCATGCTAAATATCTGAGGGAGGTGATAACTTTTCTTCTCCCACAGAAGGTTGAGGCAGAATAAGGGCAAGGCAGTTGCCTAATTTTCATTTAGACAGAAAAATTGCAACAATTATTCCTGAAAGCAGCACAGCTCGATTTATTGTTCAAAGAGGTGAGGCTTTTAAAGAGGCTTCAAATAAAGCATATAAGACAACTTATAGACTGAGATGTAAATGTAGGATCATTTTTCTGTTTGGGTTTAATGAACAGTGACTCACAAGCATAAAAAACATCTTGTTAGAAGGAAGCGTGTCAAACTGAGGTACCTGTCTACAGCTAATGTTTACAGGGATGGGGGTTTGGCAAGGAACTTCCTTAAACCAGACTGGGAAAAGTCACATGGTAGTGAAGTTACTCCTGTGTGAATGAAAAGAACTATTTCTCATGAAATAGTTTTGGTTTCAGAATAGTTTTGGAACATGCTTGACCCAGCTGCCTATATGTTGCTTTAAGAGAGCTGGGATGCTGAAACTCTACTGTTTCTTCCTCATAAACCAGTTCAGCTGAGAATTTTTGTTTGGAGGATTTTACTTGGAAAATCACATGTAATAAAACATCCATGGAGTAAGTAAACCAGAAAGTTTGGTTGAAAATAGCCTCAGTTTATCATCTTCTCCACATAATAATCATCATCACATTTTCTTTGCCTTTCTTGTGCTCCTCAAACATTTTTAAAATGGCAGTTGGATGATGTGATTGGTGCCTGATACTTTTATATCACTAGAGGACATATCTTTTTCTTAGGATTCTTGTGGTACCAGATAGATCAGGATGTTTCTGTGCAAACACAGAGTTTTGCTGTTTGGTTGTCATGCATAAGGTTCAGGGGAGTGAGGGGGCAATAACAGTTCTAGGAAGGTTGAAGCAAAGAATGTTTTATTGTTAGTCATTCCTGAAAATACTTGCTAGAAATTACAGTCAAATGCAACAGAAAGTGTTCACAGCATTGAAAATAGACAAGGCAAGAATTAATGATTATAAATGGCACAGGTGAACAAACTGGACAGAAAGCTGTGCTTAATCCATTTATACCGACACTAAATATTACAAGTTTTTCTCTGTTTCCAGCTGATGTGCTCTGTGTGTCCTGGTGACAACCTGGTTAGGAGCTGTCCTGGCAGACACTGCAGATGGAATTCAGCAGAGGGAATTCCCTCCTGCTGGGGCATGGTGGGGGCCGAGCACGACCTCAGTAAATCCCCTTTCCAGAGTCCTCTGGGTGGTCTGGGCACGCTTAATCCCTCCCTTCTCCAAATGTCTTTAATTCTGATGTATTAAGGAAGTGATACTTATCGACCATTATCTCAGTTTCTTGAAAATACAGATGCTGCTATACTGGCTTGTAGGTTCTGCTGTGTCATTGCTCTGCCAGTCATTGCTTACACTAAATTTTCATGCCAAAGACACTGACCAGAAAGGGAGCCAAATTCTTTCCAACTTTACATGAATCTTGTCAGTGTCATAAGCACAGGGATAATACTTGCCTTTTCTGTTAATATTTTTCAGTCTTTCTGCAAATTATTTTTCAGGGCATCATTAATTTTTCTACCTGGGCAATTTTTAAAAATCTTTGTGTTTGAGGAGCTCTGCGAAGGTTGGTTTGAGTGATAGGTCCGAGCACCTCCTTCCTCTCTAAGTAGAAGGCATAGAACTCATTCAAAATGTCAGAAAGATTAACTTTTCCTTCATTTCTTTCCTTTAAAGTAGATACACTGGAGAAGCAATGTTGTTATGTGGGTCAGGAAGAACTTAATTTAGTGTAAAAGAGCAGTATTTCAGGGTCTAGTTTCTGCAAGGTGCAGAGAAGGGAGTACAGCCTGACTAAAGTGATTGAAGTCTTAACATTAAAATTCATTAGAAAATTGCCCGACTCTTTGTCAGGCTCTCAATAAGTCTTGCATCTTCCCAGCAGACATCCTTTGAACTCTTTCTGGCTCATTCTGGTCTTTAGGAAACTAATTCCACTTGGCACTCCTCTGCTGGTCTCTGCAGCAGCAAGGGAAGCTGCTACAGGCGAGGGAGTAGAAAACGTCATGCAGATTGTGCCCTCCCAGGGGTATTGGTCTGAAATGCCTGATAGTTCACATTGAACAGGTGCAGGAAGAATCAACTGCTGCTTTCAGCAGCTCTTACCTGCTTTTTGTTGCTCTTCGATCAAAACACTAAGGGCAGAGGAGGATGAGAAGGGAAACTACAAGGAAAACGTACCAAGAGGCTTTCGTGGACTGACAAGTCCATGAGATGTGTTAGGAGTTGGGATGCAGCTGGCAAAGCACCTATCTGGACACATGGACTGGCTGTGTGTCCTGCACTACAGCCATTTTAGTGCTGAACTAAAAGGCAGAGAGTCCCTGGAGCCAGGTGAGGAAATGACAATTTCTTGTCTAATTATTATCTTGAGATCACCTGAGGTGAGGCATGAGCCTGTCAGGGGGTTTTGGAGCTTCTTCCCTTTTCCTCCTTCCTCCCCACCAGCAGCATGGCTGTGTAGTGCGTTGTAAGGTGATGGTGGCAGATAAATAAAATTCACAGTTCTGGGGCTCAAGCCATTGGCAGCTCCGCTTGGTGTGACCACAGCTCTTCCAAGTGACCCAGCAAAGGAAGAGGCAACTGAAAAACAGTAATAGCATCATGAAAGGTGATTTCATTGTGATTTGTGGCTTTCAGACAACTTCAGGAGAAGACGTCCGTGACTTTGCCAAGGTACTAAAAAACAAATTTCGAACAAAAAGATATTTTGCAAAGCACCCACGAATGGGCTACCTGCCTGTGCAAACTGTCTTGGAGGGAGACAACATGGAAACGTGAGTAGCTCTGAAGTATCTAAATTGAAGTTCATTTGGTACACTATTTGAGCTCCCCAGCTGGTGCCTACTCCTTTCACTTCTTAAATGCATAAAGCCTCTTTATGTCTTTCATTTCTGTTTAACTTGGCTGGCAGGAAAACACAAGCTGGGCTTCCAGTTGCCATTGTCTTTATCTGCTTTCACCTGTCCTTATGCAGGAGCTTCAGCTTCAGTTAGTAAACGAAAAATACAGTCTGACTGACAGTCTTATGAATGTCTAAGTTTGATACGCAGCTTGGAGACTAATGATATCTTCATTAAGTTTTTATTTTCTTCCAAATGGGTATCTTTCCTTCATTTTATTTTTTTAATTAGCCTCCTGTGTTTGCGAGCTTCCCAGATGATTTCTTCTTTTCTCAGCCTATAAATTTAATCTTATTAAATGGCTTTGATGTCTTCTATGGAAAAAAAAGGCAATAATGATGCACATGGAGTAATCCATGAGTTAACGCAATTCCCTTTGGTTTTTTACAAGTTTATTCAGTTGTTTAATGGCAGTTGCACACAGCTTGTTCTCGCTTGCTCTCTTTTTCTTTTTCTCTCTTTTTAAATTTTAGATTTGAAGTTTTTTTTCTTCCCTCACTTTTTGGTTGGTTGCTCTTCACAGCCATTCATGTTGGTCTGTTAGATTTCTGTTTTTCAGTTGTTGTGTTTTTTTTTTCTTTTTTAAACCTTTCTGTAATTATTTTGCTGCTGAGTTTCTTCTGCCTCTCTCTTCACCTCCTCATTTTTTGTCTTGCAGTCCTGTTACTCTGATCAACTTCTGGCCAGTAGATTCTGCGTGAGTACTTTTGCTGAAGTGTGCTGCTGCTGCTACTGCTGCTGCGCTCCCTCACTTTTTTTTTTCCCTGTTTCTTTGTTTAGTTTTACATAAGATCATTTCCTTCTTTCTTTATGACTATTTCCTTTGATGCACTCTCTGAAGGAATGTTCTGATCCCAGAAAAGTAGAATGGGATAAATCCTGGAATTTCCAGCACTCATGGATTGTGTACTGTGTACTCTTTCTGGAGTATGTATTTTCATCGAATTAACAGGGATTTTGTGCCGATCTACTAATGCTTATGAAAGTTTGTCATTTAAAAGCCTGTGTTTCTGAATAAGTGTTGATCTCTCTGAATGTACCCTGAATGCTCTTTGAAGGACAGAGTTTGAACGTGATGGATTTAATTCAGCTTCAGGAATGACATTGTTTTGTAGATAAAGCTGTAATTTGGTTTTATGTGAAACCGCACACACTCGCACACTCAAGTGCCCCAGTTAATCCAGAGCTCACTGGGTATTTTATTAGTCCTTTAGATTCATTCAGATTTGTGAAGGCAGGTTGAAATGGGGAATGTTCACTGTATTTTTTCAGAAGTTAAAAAAGCGGGGGTTTTCAGCTGTGAAACAGATTTTCATTCTTGCAGCACTCCTGCACGTGCATTGTCTTACTGTTGTAGTAATAGCCTCAGCATAAACTAAAGATATATATTCTTACCATTGTGGCATTTGCTACTTCTAGTGTTACATGGATGATTCTAGAATTATGTTAAATAAGATTACTTTTAATTTATATATTGATAACTAATGAGAAACTATAATAGAGTTTTATATATTTCTATATGGTGAAATGTATATGGCTTGCACCTCCATTGAATTTTTTGTAGAATAAACAAGAGTGAAATGTATACATTGGAATATTGATTTATAATTTTCATTTGGAGCACAAACCATTGGGAAGCTGAGAGAAGTGCTCTACCTCTAGGAAATTTAAGCAGCCAAGAAGCACACCTAGTACTGCAACCTCGTGGTTGAGGATTCACCCACAAAAAAGACCAAAAGGCGGGAGCCAGACTGAAATAGAGGGGCTTTGAGCTTTAGTATGCTCTTTTAAAATGCATTTTTATAAATGCAGCTGTGGATTTAGATTCTTAACCTTTAGCACAATTGCAGAGCTAAAAGTAACATTTAAAGAAAGCTTAGATCATATGGAATGTCGCTGCTGTGTCTGACATAACATGAAATTAAACTGTCATAACATGCTTAATTCTAGTTACTTACAGTACTAACCTCTTGGTATGCCTACACCCAGAGCTTCACATCACAGGTTTGGTGTCGTACACTACAGAGAGTTTAACTCCTATGTGATACTTATGAAAACTTGAGAAATACTGAGAAGCAAGATTTGTACAGAGAGGTTGCACCTTTTGTCAGACCAACTCAGGCATCTTCCAGAGCACAGTCCTTTTGTATGGTCAACAAGAAAGCAGAAAAATAAGAAATTAATAGTGTCTGGAAAGAATTGCTCTTTATTTTGTTCTGTTAACTTTAATTCCTTTCCTTTGTGCTATAGCACTTGGCTTAGAACCCAAGTTACTAAGCTACCCAGCTTTAAAGCTGTTTCTTAGTTACAGGGCTGATTCCAGCTTCGACAGACAAACCAGTTATCATAAAACCTGCCTGTGATTTCTACACTCATGCCTTTTTGTGGTGCTCTCATGCCAGTTTTTTTGTTATCTTTGAAGCACTTCAGGACAGCATCACCTGGCAGCAGTCACCAATGCTGGTGCTATCCTGACATCAACATGTGGTATACATGGAAATGTTGATAAACAGATGGGGGGTTTTGTTGGAAGCTAGTGTTCTGACTGCGTAACTATCCACTATTTTGCAGAGTACTCTGTTTGCCAGGCCTTAAAACGACAGCTTACAAGTTGTGAGAATTTGTGTCTTTTTACTCAAAATGTGGTTGTCAGTGATAAAAATACATTTTTCTTTATTCTACACTTTCCAAGAAGCATCAACTAAAATGCTGAACATCAAAGAAAAGGGCCCTTGTCCTGCCAGCCAGATCTCTGGGGATGCAGGGAATTGCAGGAGCTGGTATTTGCCACTTGGTCACCACTTGACTTGACCAGAATTCCCAGGCTGTTCCTGCAGACCTCAGCTTGAGCAGTGCAGCTATGGAGGACTTGTAAAAGGGATGGTTATCTTGGCTAAATATTGGCTGTGTCACTCAGTCTTCTTGCTAGCTGTTGGAGCTGATTAGGTGTGCTGGGTATGTGTGCTCAGAGAGGAAGGACTCTTTAAGTCACTGAGAGTATGTACAGTGCAGCAAAGTTCTCAAGCTTGCTCAGATACTGGCAGAAGTGTACCTATGAGCAGCTCAGTTCAACACAAAGCCGTGCGTCTCCAGCAGGTTTGCTTTCTTGAGCAAACTTTTAAAAAGCTCTTTGAGGTAGATCTCCATTGCAGTATGTTCTGAAGTGGAGGCAAACATGGAAATGTAGCCTCACCTGCCTGCAGCTGGCCGAGGGAATCAGCTTCAACAAGTTACACAACATTGTTATCTTCAAAAAATATATATGTATATATTGCATATTTTGGTCACTTCTGAAGTTGAAGTGTAGTTTCAAGGCAGCAGGGATGTGTTCATGCAGTCAGGCCCATCTTCTACCTTGCACTACTGCCAAAAGAGACATCTCTTCATTGCCCAGGGTGTCCCAACCAAGTGCTGTCCATTCCTTCACACTGGTACAAATACGTGTGCAGTGCCAGTGTGAGAGGGACTAAAGGAATGATCCAGCTCAAAACTAAAGCTACTTTTAACACAGATTTCGTAGTTTATACAGTATTAGGAACAATGCATGTTGAAAACAAGATCTTTCATTGATGGTATCAATTTAGACCAGCGTAATATCTGCTGTGTGACAAACAAAAAAACGAGAATACCATCAATTTATGAGAAAAATCAGTGTTATCTTGCTCCATAGTCCACATCTCTGAAGAAATTACATCCTTTTCCCTTCCCTTCAGTGTGTATGTTCTCACACAAAGTAGGATATCCAGTTGCAGAGAAGCCACTGGCTGTCCAAGCAAATCTCTGCTGCACCGAGGAACTCTGTGAACTGAGTATTTATCCTCTGGTTTGCTGTGGTAATGTTTGAACATGTGATGGGTAAAAATACAGTTGGAGGCCAAAGCTCATTTCAGACAAAATATGATTTGTGATTTACTTAGCCTGGAATGTCTTAAAGAGGAAAAACTTTGCTGTTCTGTCAGAAAAGACGTTAATGATGATGAATTTTGTGTATCCAGCATACAGCTCTATGAATTCAGGACCCTAAACTGGAGCCCTTTGCAGGCTGATTAGAAACCTGGAAGCTGACCAGTCTAGTAGATTTACAGCAGGATTGTCAAACTCCCAACATGGGTGCATTGCAAACCAGAAGACTGTTACAGTTTTGGTTTATAACCAGTAAATACAAAACTTGCCTGCTTGTGCAATGCAGTGCAATTGCTGTTGGGCAGCCCCAGCCTGAACCACAGTATCCAACAATAAAAAGTGGGGGGAAACTCTTTGCTCAGTCAGGAGTCAGGAGGGCAGTTGAAATTCAGCTAAAATATGAAATCATCATACAATTTGTGAAGCTGCATCATTTTTTGTTATTCCAACATACCCTGATAAATGTCAATGGGCAAAATCCCACATGGCAACAAAGGGTGCTCTCGGAACTGCATAGGCAACATAATTTAATGTTGATATTTCCCAGAGTTGAGGCTGTGAGAAACAATGCTCTAATTGATGAGAAAAGTCCTGTTAATTGCTTTCAAGCACAAAAAAAGGGAAGAGGATCTCATACCATCTGATTTGTAAGGCAGAAACCCCAAATAATTGCCACTGTACCCCTGTATAACACATTGATCTACAGTTCAGATGGCAGCTCTGGAAGGACACTAGGCAAAATCATCAGTGCCTGCAGAGTGTTATTAAAGGCTCATTTCAGACATTGTATGTTTCCTGTATTTACTTCTGGCTGCTCGTGGAGTAAACCTTAAAGGCTCTTTTGAGGGGGATGTGCTGGAAGCAGGCACTGGAGCAGAGGGAGGCAGAGAGGCTCCCCGCAGGACTTTGGCAGCCAGTGCAGGGCTGCACGTGAAGCAGAATTGCCAATGAAGGAGGCAGGTGTGAAGGTGAAACCAGGGTGAAAGCTCTTCTCTTAAATCCTTTGGAAAAGGCTTCTTCAGGAGTTGATGTGAAGAAGAGTCGTGGCAGCAGACGGATTGCAGAATGGTCAAAATCCCTGGTGTGGTACCTCAGAACATTGCACCGATGGCTTGAGGAGGCACACACAGTGCTTGGAGTCACCATTTGCTGTTTATCAAACATGGCATAAGGCATAGAGGTGTGAGGGTATAGGCATAGCTAAGTGTCTTTTTACTTTTGAAGGGGTATTGTTTGTGATTAATCAGTGTTTTCTGCCTTATAGGCCTGCCTCGTCCCCTCAGCTCTCACACGATGATACTCATTCACGCATTGAACATTATGCTAGCAGGTATGAGACCAGCTGGACGTTAGGCAGATCTTTCTATAAAAAATAGTTAAGAAAAAAAAACCAAACCAAGGGCTAGTGGCTACCTGAACACTTCTTAAGGAAACATAGAATTTGGGGTTTTGCTTTCCAGACTCTGGGATGCGGAGCATCGTCTGTGGTTGCCACTAACCAGCCTGTGCTAACCTGCATGCCAGAGCACCTGTGTGATCAGAAGTGGCCTTTAGGTTCTCTGGGGTCTTCATTATGCTGTGCACTCAGTTACTGACTTTTTAATAAGAGCTGTAGTCATAGGAAAAGGGGTAATGCTTTAAAGTATAAGAGGGTAGTTTCAGACTAGATATAAGGAAGAAATTTTTACAGTGAGGGTGTTAAGACACTGGAGCAGGTTCCTCAGAGAGGTGGTGGATGTCCCGTCCCTGGAAACATTCAAGGTGAGATTGGATGGGGCTCTGAGCCACCTGGTCTAGTTGAAGATGTCCCTGCTCATTGCAGGGGGGTTGGATTAGATGACCTTTAAAAGTGCCCTCCAACCTATACCGTTCTAGGGTTTTGTCTTTAATATGGACCCTGGTGTAATCATACAAATGAGAATAGCAAAAACCGCCAAACTCTTAGTGAATCTCAAGTGTCATTATAATGTTAAGTAATTCACCTCCTGAAATACTACAAACAGGATTTTTCCTTGATTTGGAGGATTAAATCAGTGGCATATTGCTGCTTTAGTTCACTTCTCTGCTTTCATATTGCTATTAAGAATCAAAAAGTGGGTTAATTGCACAAATATGAAAATGTTTTTACACCAAGCAAGTAAATTTGCAAGGGTTGAAGTAAAGAAAAATGGTTATTCAGGCCTCCTCTTTCTCTCCCTAACTACCATCTAATCAGGAGAGGTGTTTCTGAATTACGCAGGACATTTAGGAGGGGCTGAGCATGACAACCAATGAGAAATGACTGATTGTTAGTTCTGACGATGATATTGCCAGGCACAAAGCAATTTGTGTAATCCCTTGGCACCTTAAGGCTTTTCTTTGATTGTAGAATTAATTAATTAAGAGGAGCGGAATATAAACTTAGAAATTATTTTTGTCAGGTTATTGTAACAAACAATCCTTTGTGATAGTTTAATGCAAAACTTTTTGGTAATCAACACTGAGTGTAAATTAATTTGAGTTTCAAATTCATCAGAAACATCACGCTCTTTAATTCTTTCCAGAATGTTAGAGCAGATGAAGTTTCTGGAAAACATGATTGGTTTTAATGAGTCTTGTTTATTTTTCCTCAGGCTAGCAGAAATGGAGAACACCAATGGTTCTTATCTAAATGACAGTATTTCACCTAATGAGAGCATGTAAGTAGGATGTTTTAGTGGTTTTGACATGTATTTTCTTGGGAAGGTTAATAACTTGTAATGAAATTTTGTAGTGCGGAATTTGCATGGCCGTGTAGCACATCTGGTTCAATTTAATGATGAATTCATGTCCTTTCAATCTGTATCATAGTGTCTAGATTTATGGTTTACAGCTTAATACCAAATCTATGTAACACATGATTGATACCTTCAAAATTAAAATGACTGAATTCTTTCCAAAAATTACTGATTTATTCAGCAAATAGTTCCCATATTACTTGGAAAAAGTGTTCATCATCTGATGTTTTTTAAGGAAAAAGATAAAAAGAAAACCCTTCTATCTGTACAGCAGGGTTAGTCATGGTTAAATGGTGTGGGCAAAGTGTCATTAAAAACATTAGTGAGGCTAAACAGAAATCTTTGGTATAAAAAGACCTGAAATGCGTTGCAAGTGTAAGCCTGGAGGGATTCATCCTCACCATGAAATATTAGAGGTAGTAAACCGTAAGTTGAACGGATCTCTGACAAGCATTCATTGTACTGCTTTAAATGTAAAGTCATAAATAAAAGTTCTACTTTTTGAAAAGTAGTTAAATCTAGTATCACACAGATATATTTCACCTCTGATGATAGTCTTGATATTGTTTATTCTTGGAATGAAAGGACATAGACCTAGGAAAGTAACTGTGCGTAATGTTTCTGAAGACAGGATGGAAGCACCTAAGTCACTGGCATGTTTGAAAATTCAGGCAGAACCTAAATTTGTAGCATTCCTTTAAAGCACAGTACTCTGGGAAGTTTTCATTCACTTAAATTGACATTCCAAATCCACATTTTATGAGGTTGGATCTAAGCCTGTGAGATGTGCTTGGACAGTGATAAAGCTGTTTTCTTTGTTTTGAAATAGTTTCTCTTTTTACTTGGTAGTATTGTTGCCTACCAGCTTTGAAAGAAAATTCCCTGTACATCCAATATATTGCTCCAATATATTGGTTCAGAAAGGAGAAAGTTAAAATGACACCTCAAAACTGGTATATATGCAATGTCAATATAGTTCCATGCAGTTAATGGAAGCTTTGTTTCCAAGTGGTATGGTTTTTTTGTGTTTTTATGAATAGTAGTAATGCTGTAATAGATGGAATTTTGTGTTGTCCCACTGAAATATTTCAATGTCCTTCTCACACAAACCTTGTGTACGCAGTATCTCTTGTATTACACTTTCCTCTTTTTGTTCAGTTCGTTCTTTGATTAGTTTATCCAGTTTGTTATTCAGGTTGTATTATCAAAATGAGACTAAATCTGTACATTCGGAATTTGGAAAAAAATATTATCCAGATAGATACAAATTTCAGCACAAAAGCTTACCATGAATTCACAACTGTAATTCTTTCAGGTTTGTTTGTCAGATTATGCTTAAGTATTATTTGTTGCCATTCTTACAGGGTTTGGATTATTGGACTGATAATGGTAGAATGATAAGTGGAGACAAGGAAGGAGGGAAATAAAGACATTGCGCATATATATATATATATATATTTACCACAAAACATTTCACTATGTAGTGTCACTGCAATTATGCCTTAAAATTATGTGAAGGCTGAGAATCACACAAAAAGAGCATGCTTGTAAAGTGACATTATATTGCAATAGTTATGTCATTTGTTCACTGTTAATTCATTTAAGATCCCTAAGAATATTTATAAATGCAAAGCAGTAGTTTGAAGGAAATCACAATTGAGGCGTTTCATGAAAAGTATAAATTTAGAAGCTGGCAAGCCTTTCCTTCTGTGAAAAATTAATACTTCTCTTTTATGAACTCATGTTAATGTGCTCTATATTGCTTTGGCACTCCTGCAGTCATAAAATGGCATCATTAACATTTTCAGGAACAAATGGAAACAAGGAAAATTACAATTTTTGAACAATAACAGCTGTTCAAAATGCCTGTTAAATTCTGATTTAGAAACATAACAGAAAAAAACTGGACTGAATTATTTTGTTATACAAAATTTCCAAGCAGTGTCATTTTTAGTGTCCATGTCTTGTGGTGTTAAGGGAAACCTTTCATGGTTTCTCACAGTTACTGCTGGTGTGTGGCTTAAGTCCTGGACGCATCTCCTTAGCAGCTGAACCACACCTAAATCAATCCATGTAATTCTGGGAAGTGATCAGGGTCTTGAGAACTGAATTTGCTTTTCCAGAGATGTTTCTGTCTCAAATGGCAGACAGCTTCAGGGGCAATAGAAAAAAGGAAAGAGATCATATATATTAAACCAAATATATTTGTATTCTGACAGTGTACATCACTTGAAATTTTAAAAAGAAACCCACCTGAGTAAAAAGTAGCATATTTTTATTAGATTAGTTCATTTTTTTTGTTTAGCTCATTTACAAGTTTACAGAGAAAAAGCAAATAAATAAAGCACACATTTATTATTTAAGGGGAATTTGTAGGTACAAGAATAAACACATTGCCTTTGCTTGAATGACCCTTCCATGACACAGATCAACAGCAGGGGATAGCCTTTTGTTTTCAAGCAAATCCCTTCCTGTTAGGCAGAACAGGAAAGATGAGGTTGTCAGCTGTTGCAAACTTGGTTTTAAGTATCTGAGAAGCAAAGGAGGAGAGAGGTGGACTCTGCAGAGAAGGAAAATTACCAGAGACTAAGTGAAACAGGTCAGCAGATTTTGCTTTAAGGTACATTGCTCTGCTGCTGTTGGTTACAAAGAGTTCAGCAAATCTCTTTGTAAGAAATGAAAGACTGGGAGTGAATCATCTCCTCACATTCACTGTGAAATTAAAAAGAAGGAAGGGAACAGCGTGTTTTATCGTTCTCTGTTTTCAGCGATGATGAACACTTGTTAATCCAGCACTACTGCCAAAGTCTGAACCAGGAGTCCCCACTGAGCCAGCCCCGAAGCCCTGCCCAGATCCTGATTTCTCTGGAGAGTGAGGAAAGAGGGGAACTGGAGAGAATCCTCGCAGACCTGGAGGAGGAAAACAGGTGGGTTACACCACCAGGTGCTGCATGTGTAGTAAAAAAAATGTGAAATAATTATACTGTACAGTTACATGGAGTTCAGTTGGGTAGCATTTTTAGGGGTAAAATTAGTTATAAAATTGCATTTTCTTCCAACAAATAAGTACTTTCAAAGTGGGTAAAAGTTGGGTCATCTTTTCTTGCTATTTGTTTGGTATTCCTTGTTGCCATTTCTTTAGTCTTTCAATACCAAGTATCATTTACTTATAATTTCAAATTGAATTGAAGTTATCTTCATTGTTCACCATAAAAAAACCCCAACTGGATTACTTGAGGCATCACAGCACTGCAGACCTCTTTCTGCAGTACTCAGAAATCTCGGGCCATCAACATAAAAAAGGGGAGATCCTGACCCTGTCAGATTTGTGATTTGAACTGTGAACTACCAAAATCAGAATGTAAGAAAGAAATCATTTAGTTCTACAAAAAACATGGTATTATTTGGTTTCTGCTATCTTCAGCTTATTATGGTACAGTCTGTTGGCATTTTCATGCTGTTGTTCTCTTGCTTCTTTAAGAGCTAGGTACTTGTGTTTACACTGAGGGTTTAATGCAGTAATCATTTACCTCAGGCATGCCAAGGAAATAACGCAAGAGTTGGCAGTGTTATAGATCTTCTCCCCATGCATAAGACTTCTTTGGATGGTACTAATCAATTACAGAAGCTCCATCATAGACTTCTTGCCAGGAGGATTTGGGAGAATCTTGAGGATCTGTAGGCATCTAGGATGACAAAAGTGTTCCACACAGAAAGCTGTAGTAAAGAAAACTCTTGCTCACTGAACAGCAGTGAGATTTTGTTTGAAACAAACCACAAACTTCCTACTGCATAGCACGTTAAGCCCAAGTACTTTCCAAAGCAGAGGAAAATCAGTATTTTGAAATATCTGGTAACTAATACAATACAGATAATAAGATAGCTTAGTTTTCAGGAGATGAGTGTTACTTTTTAAACAGCATTATGTAGTGAATCATGGAAGAAGAAAAAAAATCATAATGCTCTTTTGTCTGTATACAAAATAAGATGCCTACCAGAAAGGAGATGGCTTTCAAAGCAACCTAGTTTTAGATTAGAAAGGTGGTATATGAAAACTACTATAATGTGGAAATAGATAGCTAAACAGGCTAAAAAGTCCTTTTCAGGGTTTATGCCTTAAATTTCAGCACGGGCCTTATTTAATATAACAACTGCTGATGAGGAATAACATGGTAGAAGATCTCTGAGATGAATTACACCTTATGAATACCTGATTTGAAACTCGCCAACCCTGGATGAAACAAGAGCTGTAGACTGCAAGCTTGGCTGTAGCCTGTTGTTTTCTCATTTGTACTGCTGGAGGCACAATTATGGATGGGATGCCACCACAGGCAACCTCACCTTATGTGGGCTCTTCAGGTCTCAATACAGCAGGGACAGAGAGGTCTGTTCTGTGGGAGTGTGGAGGTCACACTGCTGTGATTTTCATTGATTATGACAAAATCATGACTTTCATCTCTAAACAGCTATAAGTAACTTGTACTTAAAAACTAAGGTAGCTGCTGGAAAGCAAAAGAATTCTTGTTGCCTTGATACCTTGTCACAGCCATTTACCCATGATTTTATGGATTAAACAGTGGTTCCTGTTTAGAAAAGTAAATTATTCAGACAGGGATAGTCAGGAGCCATTAATGTAACTTACCTACTTCTAAAAACCAGTCTTGTCTCTTTAGATTTCTATTTTCTAGTCATTCTCCTCCTTTAGGTTTGTGCAAACCTTTTTTGGCAGTTGGCAAAGACTTTTGCTAATGAAGATTTAGCTCTCTCTGCTGTATCTTGTACACTTTTACAGTAAGACTCAGCACATGCAGTCACTTCTCAGCAGCTCCCTGGAAAGCTGCATCACATACCAACAAGAAGCAGTACTGTGATATTTGGGGCACTTCATTGTCATTTCTCTTCTTCTTCCACTCTCAACAGCTTCCTGCTTGTCCAAAAACCCCTTTTCTGTTTTGCTTTGTCTCTTTAGAGCTGCTTATTGAATTCTGACCTCCATTTGGGTTTCAGCCGCAGTTTCTGGTCTCGAAATACTACCATCGTGACTTGTTACTTAAATGAAAAAGACTGTTTGAAATTGTAATTCTGAAGTTTTGCTTTTGGGCAGTTTAAAAAGCTCTGTTGCATGTTTTGAATTCTTCTGAAATGCATAATCTGACTTATAAACTAACCTAGCTGTGACATGGTTCTGACTGGGGGTTTTGTCTGTTCCAAGGACCTCTTGTTAGATATTCATTATTTATCTGCTAGCATTTTAAGACCTTGATGCTTCTGTAGCTTGTAAGTATGACTTCCTTAAAAAATTTATGCCTAAGATTTGACTGCTAAATAATTTATATTTGTTAAAATGTGAGCATTTGAGAGAAGATTTTCAATTGCTGAGAATGTTTCATTTGAGTTTTAGGCCTTCAGGCTTATGCAGAGTTTTTTATCACCCAGAATATTGTGATAAGAATGTTTCTTGTGTATTCAGTAGACCAAAAGTAATCTTGCTATGGAAGGCATTATTATTATATTGCACTATAAAAGAAAAATCTAATTATAAAGCCCTCTGAAAAACATTTTGAGATTTTCTCAAGTGAATTTACTTCAGAGGCAGAGCAGACAGATATTTGTTACTCGTCTAAAGCAGTACATTACATAAGTTATATGGTGGGATAGGTAATACTGACTAGGATATACTGCACTAGCATTAAATAGAAAGTGTGTGATTCTGCAGTGACAGACTCAGAACATTTTGCAAAAAATTAAAATACTTTCCTGCTGTTTTAATGATTAAGAAAGTTAATGTTTCCTAATATTTTAGTTGCATCAAAGTCACTGACATATTTCTGTAAGAGGGAGACTTCTGTTTTCTTTTCCTCCCAGCCCCTGGCTGTCCTGTAACGAGAACTAAGTAAGTGAGATCTTCAGCCAGAGCTATTTGCCTCTCCTTGGCTTTCCTGACTTGCTGTGGGCACAATGAGCACAGTGGGCTGTGTGCCACCAGAGCTGCACTAACACCCCAACTCTCAAAGCTGCCCTGTTTCGGTGTAGCTGTGGAGTTCCTTCAAATCTGAAGACTGATGAATGGCCTTCTCAAATAAGTTCCCTCTGTGTAGCTGCCAGTAGCAAGAAAGTGATGCATTTCTAGACATGCTGTGACTCCTTTTGGTATTTGTTTTGGCGTTGATGAAGTGGAACTAGATCTTCTGAGTGTGAAGCATCGTGAGCAAACATTGTCACCCTAGTGAGGGACAGGGGTAGGTGGTTCAGTTACCAGCTTTGTCTGTTTCTTCAGACCACTGATTTTCTATAGGGAGATGAGAAATAACATGGATTCACAAATTCTCAATTGCAAATCGGGTCCACAAGGATTTCTGTCACCAGGCAATTAGTGCTGCCAGTGATAGATGTGATTAATAATTCATTAGCTCTTTACTACCCAGCTCTTTCCAGTTGCATAAATTAAGGTTCCACTGCATGCTTTCTCTGTTATTTTTCTTCGTGAATGCCTCATAGAGTTGCAAGCATCGTAAATGGAATATATGTGTGGGTTTTTTAATATTCTCTTACTGAAAAAGGGTTCATTTTCACAGTGATCAGAAGATGCAGCAGCATGGTTTGTTTGTGGCAGCCCAAATGTAGAAGTCACCCAGCCTAAGTTGTGGTGGAGAGGGGCTGGGTTTCCAAGTACAGCCCGTGCTTGCTCGGTTGCATTCATTTAGAGAGGATTATGTTTTTATCTCCCCTTATGTCCCATTTTATGCTGAAAGTGCCAGAGACCACCTTTCCTTGGGATGCTAGGGCTCTGGGCAGTGCTTTGGGTGCCTGGCTCATAGCAGCAGTCCTTTTTCACCCCCACAGCCTAAAACTGTTCCAGAGGTAGGAATAAGAGCCAGTTGTTCTCTCTCAGGGTATTCTCACAGCATGTTTCAAATTCATTCCTTGTTTTTCTCATTTTTTTCCCCTGTGTTAATACACATCATCATTGCTGTATGTTTAGATATCAGTTATTATGATACTGTTGATCATCTTCACTCTGCATTGCTTCTATGGCTCTGAAGCTGTGATGAATCTCAGTTCTCTGGACTAAGCACTGTGTATCTGGACTGAAAAGCTGCAGTGGGAAAACTCAGTGATACAGATGCACTGGGAAAACCTACATGCATCCTTCAAAATGATATTCCTTTGTTCTAGTAGTGTTACAGTATTTAATTACAGAACTCCCAAATTCAGACATATCTCTGCTTGGATAATAGGCAGTATCCTTTACGTGACTGTTTTCTGTAGGCTTTTGGAAAGATTTGTTAACTATTTTTTTATCAGACACAAGGGCATTTTTATCTGAATTACTCCCTGGTCCTTACTTGTATTTCAATACCATAGTTACTGGAAGGACTTCTCTGTAGTGATAGAGGTGATAATTGTAGATTTCTTTGTAGCAAGGTATCTGATTATGTTGTAAGTATGACCAAGTGCATTTATTTAGTTGCCCTTAGGGTGATGTTTTTATCTTTTGCTTTACAGCACTTCAAATTTTTGAGTCCGCTGTTTATAGAGTATTGCCTGTATCGTACATCTGGGAAATTCCTCATGGGATAATGGCAGCCACTGTCTACAGACTTTGTGAAAAACAAGCTTAATGATCAATCCCGTAAAAACTTTAGTCAGCAATAAGACCATGTGTGATACTGTTGTCATGTTCATTCCTATTCCCTTCTGTATTTTTATTATTCATCAGTTTGTTCAGCTAGAAATGTCAGAAGACATTAAGTCATGCAGAAGGCATATGTATCTATATCCAGTATAGATAGCTCTTCCTTTTTTCCAGATAATTTTCATGGGCTTCAAACTCTATTTCATTTTAAAAAAAAACCTTCATTTGAGTGAACCCCCTCCATAGTGTGAGGTTTAGAGAAGGAAATCTTGAATTTTTGAACAACCTAAAGTGAAGAAGAATCAGCCCGTTTTTTTAAAGCTTTTAAAACTTCTGCAGAGGAGGGATCATGTAGGTCAGGCATCCCTTAGGGATTGTGTTCTGGAGGTTACCACAGTCCCAGGTTAGGACATGTACATCATGCAGCTGCTGAGGAGCACAGGGACCTCTAAAGAACAGTCAGTAGCCTGTCTTTGTCCTTGGCATTGCTTTCTCACCCATATGAATTGATGCAGACTGCTTTAGTTCTTTTTCTGGTCACAACAACATACCTTTAGAAGTGTTTCAGAGCTGAATGAAGTTTACTGGGAGGTTTCTGAGGTGCTATTAAGCTTCCAGACCAGACTGTCAGTGTGCACTGTGGTTTGCAGGCAGAACTGGAGAAAGGTGCCTGTTCTCACAACCTCAAATAAGACCGAGTTGGAAAAATTAAAATCTGGGTCACTGCTTGTGATGATTAAGCAGTTACCAGAACGTGGAGCTGCTCTTCCCCCCTCTGGGAAGCTGTAGAGGAATATCACAGCAACAAAATCCCAGTGCAGTCTGTTAGGCCTCCCTTGCCTGTGAACTTTCTGCTAGAAGTTGCTATTTTTGCAGTTTCGGACTGTGTTATCCCTAGCAAGGTTTCAGTTTCTTACCTCCTGTGGTCTTCCTGACTGGTAGGTTTTTTTTTTCATGTGGACCACTATAGATCATATTAATCTATGGAGGGTTTTACTGGAAGAAAAATTGGATCTTTATGGAATAAAAGAAAAAGCTTAGCAGTGCCATAAAGTTACAGTAGACTGCAGCACTCCAGGCAGTACATTCCAAATGAAGATGAAAATTATAGCCCCGAAAGTTAGTGCAGTTCAGTTTAACAGACTGGCTCTCTAATTTGTCTTTTTCTCATCTTAAGTTGATAATTGTAGCCCTAGGCTGGAAGTGCAGTTGGAGATATGAAGGGAGGAGAGTGATGTGACCCGACTGATGACGCAGCAGAGTTCTGTGTTTTGCTGTGACTTTTTGTGTGGCGGCATCTCTGAGCATTCTCATCTGTAAAACAGCCAAGCCAGCCAGTGGCACCCGCTTGGGTTAGTGTTTGTGATGTGCTTTGATCACTCAGTCCTGTTTGAGCACTAATTACTCCTTGAGTGTAGTCACGCATGAAAGCAAACAGGCAGTCCGACTTCTGCAAGGAAGGATAAAGCACAAGAGGCTGAGGGAGGGCTAAGCCCAGGACAGACCATACCCAAGCTGCTGGAGGGTGTCTGGAGCCCAGCCAGCCTTCAGCATCGGGTGAGTTCTGGTGGTGCCTTTAGGCAGTGCCTGTATCCAGATCCATGCAGATCTGCGAGGTGTAAGCCCACGTGTGTGGATTCAGCAGAAGGAAGGGCAGGTGGTGCAGGTGAGCCTCTGCCCTCCGGGAATTAAGCACATCACCCGATGCGACAGGAGGTGCCTTGTCACTGCCCCTTGCAGTGGATCCTCTGCACCCACCTATTCAGCTTCATAAAGCTTTTGCCTCCTTGTCGCTTCTGAACAGAAACTTGCAAGCAGAGTATGACCGTCTGAAGCAGCAGCATGACCACAAAGGACTGTCCCCACTGCCGTCCCCACCAGAGATGATGCCGGTTTCTCCGCAAAGCCCGCGGGATGCTGAGCTCATTGCAGAAGCCAAGCTGCTCCGCCAGCACAAGGGCCGCCTGGAAGCCAGGATGCAGATCCTGGAGGATCACAACAAACAGCTGGAGTCACAGCTGCACAGGCTGAGGCAGCTGCTGGAGCAGGTGAGTCCTCGGGCATTTCTTCTAAGTCTCTGTAGACTCATTTTCCAAATGTGAAGCATTATCAATAATAATATACCAAGAAATCATATCTGTAGAAGCTAGCCAGAGACAGATACTAAATCGTTCTACAGGCTGCAAGTGAGAATATGAAATGAGGTTTCAGTGCTCTTATTTTACCTTCTTCCTTGTTTTAATCAGAATTCAAATCGATTGACTGCCTGGGTATTTTTACTTAAAAACAGACAGAAAATTTTGTATATTCATGGAACTCATAAAAATTACAGTGATGTAAAGCAGTGAGCTGTTAATAACAACCTCTTTTTTTTTTTCAATTTTCAGCCACAGGCAGATGCCAAGGTGAATGGTACAACACTATCATCTCCTTCTACCTCTTTGCAGAGGTCAGGCAGCAGTCAGCCAATGCTTCTTCGTGTAGTTGGCAGCCAGACTTCAGAAACCATGGGTGAGATAACAAAGTCCAGATTGCCATAAAAATAATTATAGTCTGTTTTCCAGAAAAAAATCCTTAAGCACAGAAAATGCTCCTCTGTTTAGTTAAAATGAGAATGAAGTAGACATTTGCAATGGTCTTTGATGTCATCTGGCTGTTTACACTTTATGTCTTCATTATGATTCAGGCTTTTACTTTTTATCATGATGCACACAGTAGCTTGGATATTCTAAGATTAAATGCAAAGAATAGCCATGGTTGACTTCTGAAAATAAATATCACTGAAAAGTTAACTATTTTATTTGAACTGACTTTCAGTTATTAAGCATGACATGACTGATTTAAATGTACATAGTATTAATTATGGCTAACAGACTAAATGTATGATTAGTCATCCTCATGTTAACTGATGTGATCTTGGTTTTAATAGGTTGTGGCTCAATCAGTGGGATTGAACTGTCACTCCTAGGCAGAGCTCATCTAGTGTCTTTTCTAAATAACATATCAGATGTGATAATGAACATCAAATGAGTTCTGGAGTAAGGTTAAGCAATAATATTCTGTGCCTAGAGACTGGAATTATTATTTTTGTGCTTTTAGTAACTGCTCTGTAGTATTTTCTTGATTTCCTATCTGTTATATAGTTAGTAAGTATTTATTACCAAGCAGGAGGGTTTTTTTCTAGTAAAAAAGCAATCATCTTTAAGGAATGCACTTACATTACTTCAACAAGATAATGTTTCAAGTGTGATGATAATATTCAGCTTCATACACAGAAATGTATTAAATGTATATTAGAGAGAGGCTTAAGTGTGAGCTTTTCTTTTAACTGCTGTTGTGGTGGGAAATGCAGCTTTTGGGGGGATTTCTCTTCCATTCCAAGTGTAAGCAATAATGTGAGCCTGTGCCAGTACCAAACAAGATGGGTTCTGTACACCCTGCAACAAAAGATGTGAAATGAATTGTACCTTTAGAAATGCTTAAGTGAAATCCTGAGGATGAGAGTACAATCACAGGTAACAGCAATTTCATTTGGACCTCTCGTCAATCAGATTACCAATGAGGAAATATTTTGCTGTGTATGGCATATACAGAGAGACAAAATGTATCAGGGGAGTAATTTGCATTAGCTTTCTGAAGAAATGTCATGAATGAAATCACATAAAGTATGTTAATTAAAATACATAGGAAAAAATAGGAAGACAGTGATTCCCAGCCATCATATTAGATGTCTTGTAGTTTATCGTTTCTTACCTCATTCTTTAGTAGGACAAAATACAATAATGTGCTTCTTTTCATTTGACTCAATATAAAATTATTCCCATTTAACTTGTAAGACTGGAATTAATTAATTATCATGATAGAGTCATATAAACTGCTAAAACTTTTTAAAGCAAATATTTAGACATGACTTGATTTTACTTGATTTGTACACATGAGCCAATACGTGGAAGGACAGTGAAATGCTGAGTCGTTATCAGTGTGATCGTATTGAGACTCAGCAAAGCAACACTGTTGGCAGCATGGAGTGGAGCTTTTAGAAAGAATTACTAACTGAGCCAACAAACCACAGCTAATGCAGTTTGTCGCGTCTCCTTTCACACCAGAAAGCTTTGCTTGCTAGTCTGGGAGTTTTCTAAAGTGCAGCTTAAAATAATCTTGCATTGTAAAGGGAAGCAGGGTGGCATTGTAAGTAATGCTCCCATGCAGCAAGCATGTGCCCAGGAATGAGAGTGACATCATTTTTGAGAAAGTACTGAGGATCTCTAGGTCTCTCAGTCAATGAGGTAGTGTAGTGGTAGCTTTTATATGATTTTCTCTTTAAAATTAGACTTTAGTTGTTGGTTTTTGCTTTGAATGTAGACCCACTGTGCTTCTGTCTCTCTGCGTTCCCAGGCAAACTGTGAAAGATTTTCCACCAGCAGTGTTGTCCATTTGGTAAAAGCAGTGACCCACTTAAATCATAACTTGCAAATAGGAAAGCTTATTCCTTGGTAACCTGAAATATACCTGGGCAATTTGAAAGGTTCTGCCGTTCTTCTCATAGAGTCTTAATGGCAAGTCCTTATCTTTGGCCTTTCTCCCCCAGTACTGTCGCAGCAGAGAAGGTTCTCTGAGGTATATGAGGCAAGAGGCTGTTGGGGAACTTTAATGCATTCAGCTCCTACCAGAATATTTGAGACTCGCCCAACTCTAAGCCTTTTGTAGAAACACAAATAGGGAAGGCTGTTTTGGGTAGAGAGAGCAGGTTGAGGTCTAGAGATATATTTACTTTTGTCGGGTTGTTTAGCTGATACACTATTTTGTCATTTACAAGGAAATGCTCAGAAAAATCATCCAAATGAGGAAAAAATAAAAATAACAGATATTAAATAAAAGATTATACGTTTTTGAAGGTCAGCATAGTTCACTTTGTGTTGCTTCAGTTTGTGTCAGCACTTACGTGGACATTTGGGAATCAGTAGCTGTCCTCGCCAGGACAGCAGAACCACTGCCCTCTTCCTCTATTCTTTAGGGCCAGGAGGCTCTTTGCAGGCTGATAAAGTCCTTAGCCTGGGTGGACGCAGCAGCATCTTGCTCTGGGTTTTCACCTTGACATCCAGCAAAGGCTGGAAGGACATTACTTTTGCTAAGACTCCTCTGTCAGTGCAACGCTTGCTGCAAAAGTAACTCATGGTGTGAGTTGATTTGTGTGAACCCAGCACCAGCTGAAAGCTGAACAAACTGCAAGCAGTCTCAGCATCTATTTTTAGACCGTTAATGGAATAAAAGAAGCTGATACAAAGACCATCATTTATATGAATTGAGTGCTTCTTGCAGACACTCTACCCCACTTCTTGTAGTGGAGTGGGAGAAATCACTCTTGGTCACTAATAACTCTTGTGAAACTCCTCACCTAAATGCAGGCAGCCCTGAAGTGTTCCTTTAGTATCCCTTTTTCTAGGTTCTCCACTAGCATGAAGCACCTCAATGTTTAAAGAACCTAAATGTTAACAGAAAATCAGAGTTTATTACTTGAGTTGAGTAGGGCAAGACATGTTACAATAAAGGGTCATTAAGTCATTTTCAAAATTGTGGTTATTACAGCGGGCAAAATTGCTTTTGTATTTTAATAGGGATAAAAGACATCTAGTATAAAAAGGAGAGTCTTATTCAAAGTATATCCTTTAGGTGTATTCTTTTTCCAGGTGCTTTGTTTGTATTGGAGGCTAGGGCATACGGTAAAAACAACATATGGATTTTAGTTATATGAAACCGTGAGCAAAAAAATTCCAGTAAAAATAAAATGTATTGAATTTCCCATTAAGCTGCTGCCCTGTAATCAGGTTATAGAAATTATTCAGTGGGAGAAATGTATTTCTCTTTATTAAACTGCTGCTAAACCCTTTTACAGTACAATTGAGTGTTCTTGGAGCGCCAATCTGATGCAATTAAACTGTCAGAAATATTAATACTGATGCAGATGAGAATCTGATTTGTGCAGCTAGGCAAAGCAGTGCCAACACGGATCCAGCACTATTAGAAAGCTGCTCAACAGCAGCACTCACAACAGCAATTTCTTTTTCCATTAATAGAATAAGAGAAGCTGAAACGACGAGTGTCTTTTATGGAACTAAATGTTCCTAGCAGACATTTTACCCTACTTCTTCTACCAGAGTAGATTATTTCTTAAATCGCCTTTTACAAATTAAAATCAGTGTTAATTGCTTCAAATTCATTATTTAATTTCACTTAGATCCTTACAAAGAAAGAGATGCACAACAGTCAACAAAATTCACCTTTGAAATTTAGATTGTATACTAAGCAGAAAATGTGTTTATTAAATGGACAGCCTCATCTTTGTGAAGGACTTACGCAATGGCAAACTGTTAGCAAAGGGTTTTGTCTCTGAGGCAATGGTGTGGATTTGCTTTGCAGGCGAGGATGAGCTGCTCAGCCCTCCCCAGGACACAAGCACAGGTTTGGAGGAAGTGATGGAGCAGCTGAACAACTCCTTCCCCAGCTCCAGAGGTGAGCCCTTCTGCCTATGGCAGATGAGAGGGAAGAAGATAAAATTGCTTTCTATTCATTGATGTTTTCAGGGGTTTATGTCTTGGTATCAGTTTTTTTGCTGCTCGTTGTTTTCATTTTAATGGCAGCTATAGAGAAACCTACCTTATTTAGGGGGGAGAAGCAGCCTGCTCCTCCTTTACCTTAACCTACCTTCACAGGTAGTCCTTGCTAGATATGTGGATGAAAAAATGCCTGTATGAGACTTTCCGAACATTTTCTTTGCTTCCCTTTTGCCACGTTCCTTTTCTCACAGCTTTTCTCCCTTTTTTTTGGTCAGTCCCCTTGCTGATTTATTTTTCATTACATGTCTTAGCACTTTTTTCTTCTGTCCTTCCTTATCTTTCTCCAAGAAGAATTTGATTTGAAATAATATTAAAGTTGTAAGTCCAAGTTCTCAACTTGGGGCTGGAAGGATGCAGGAAAAACGAGTGGGCTGCTTGTTCGTGCAGTGTGGGCTGCACTTGTGTGTACAGCCACAGCATTTCTTTCACTGTTTCCATTTTTGCTCCTTCCTGTTGTTTGATAAAGATAATCTTTTCTATTACTGGGATTTATTTGTTCAATCTTTTCTCGGTTCAGAAGGCCTTTTCTGAGCCCAGAGAAAATACTCTGTTGCCAAGAAAAATGGCTTAGATTCCTAGCAGGAGATGAAAAATTTTGGATATTGCCTGTTGCTGTGAAGGAAGGCTCAGACACAAACCTATTGGCAAGAGAAGGTCCTAGTGTCTGTTGGCAGCCTGTTGGGTAGAATTTAGTAGGGGCATAGACTTTCCAACAGGGCCTCTTGCACAGGTTTCACAGATCACCCAGAGGTTCTTCTTTAGCAGATAAATGCATTAACCATTGTACTAGACCTTCAGTTGAGTCAAGCTTTCTCCATCCTTTGGTTTCAAATAAGTTCGGGTCTCCCCAGACACCATCTGTTAGCAGTGGAGAAGAAGGCAGTATGAACCATACTAAATGTTATGCTATAGAGCAAAAGGTAGAATCATTTAGAAAGACCTCATTGAAAAAGATCTAAACCAATAAATTGGTAACTGCATTCATCTTAACATTATGTGAGAAAGTCATGTTCAGCCTTCATTTTGCTTAGACATTAATTATGAGAGACAATAGATAAAAAATCTTTCTAATAATGCTATGTAGATAAAAATTGACTTATTTTTAAAGTTGCTGTGTACACAAGGTTTCAACAAACAGTATTTTCTTATCAGTGGTCATCATTTGTGTAAATATGTTGTATTTAGGAGATCTTACAAAATTGTATATGAGTAGATACAGGTAGCCCCTGTGTTAAAACATTCACCAAACGTGAATGATTAGGTTTCTCTGTTCTTCATGTATCTTTTGATGCACTTGCCTGAATGCCAGTTTTGTGTTACTACTTTTTGTTGAGGTATAGGAATGGTCAGGCTCTCTTGTAAGAAACAGTTCATCCTACAACCAGTGCAAATGGATTTCCATTCATAGGTTGGTACAGAAGGCTACTGACATTGTCAGTTTTGCTGAGATCTCCTGGAAACTTCTGTTACTGGAGTTTTCTTCTATTCCACTTCTAGCAATTAATTTGTAGTCAGCTGATCCCCACATACCCAAAGCTCACATCCACAGCTGATTTGCCACAGCCTCATGTAGATCTTCACTATGACATGAAGGATGCTGTGATAAATCAGATTCCACAGGCATCAGGGATCTGACTTAGAATTTACAAGACTGCAGTAAGAAGGAAGCAGAGCTGACTGGAATCAACAAACTACTGAACCAGGAACATTCTTGCTGTTGAGAGGTACCAATCTGCATCTCAGGTTTCTAATCTATAATAAAAGATCAAAATGTGATTGCAAAAGAGTGAAAGCAGTTTGACAAAGCAGCCTGAGAAGAGGGCTGACTGCAAGGACTCAGATGTGATACAAGTAAAATTTTGTTTCTTTCCAAGTTGCACTGAATCTCAAGGTATAGGTGTGAATACCTACCTCAGGCAGGTGTTTGGGAAACACAATAAACCCAAAAAAGCAATGAGCACAGATCTATAAAGAATACACTTTCTTATACTGATTCTTATTAAGTAGAATTAAGAAATTCAGGTGCAAGAAATGCAGTCATCCCAGTCTGACATTCAGAAATGTGTTGTGATACAGAAGCTTATGAAATATTGTTTGACTACTTGGGTAACGTGAGACCACATTTGTTGTATAATATCTTTAGGATTTGAAACAAGAAGGAAGATGGATTAAATGCCCAAGATTGACTGGTACAAGAAGCAGCTTTGTTTATTTCTGTACTAATGCTGTACAAGTAATCTGCTACAATATTCAGACAGTGTAATTCCAAAAGAGCTGCAGAGGACACATTGCACTTATCAAAACATACCTAGATTGGAAGGGAGAATAATAAAATGAAATCAATGAAATGACAAATATCCATAGAAATAACCTGAAATCTATACATGGAATCAGTGAAGGAAATCTAGGGGCATATTGAAAGGCCTGGGAAATTACTGGCAGACATTAAATGTCCTACTGGTTAAGCTTTTGATGCAGGGTGCAGAGAACAAGTCAGGAGCAGCTGAGGGAGTTGGGGTTGTTTAGCCTGGAGAAAAGGAGGCTCAGAGGAGACCTTATCAGTCTCTATGACCTTTAAAGAAGGGTGTAGCGAGATGGAGGTTGGTCTCTCCTCCCAAGTAACAAGGAATAGGACAAGGGAAAATTGCCTGAAGTTGGGCCAGGAGAGGTTTTGATTGGATATTAGGGGAGATTTCTTCAGGGAAATTATTGTCAAGCATTGGAACAGGCTGTCCGGGCAAGTGGAGGAGTCAACAACCGTGTTGGTATTTAAAAGACTCGTAGATGTGCCATTTGGAGACATGGTTTATTGGTGGATTTATGGTTGGAGCTGGTGGNAGGAGACCTTATCAGTCTCTATGACCTTTAAAGAAGGGTGTAGCGAGATGGAGGTTGGTCTCTCCTCCCAAGTAACAAGGAATAGGACAAGGGAAAATTGCCTGAAGTTGGGCCAGGAGAGGTTTTGATTGGATATTAGGGGAGATTTCTTCAGGGAAATCATTGTCAAGCATTGGAACAGGCTGTCCGGGCAAGTGGAGGAGTCAACAACCGTGTTGGTATTTAAAAGACTCGTAGATGTGCCATTTGGAGACATGGTTTATTGGTGGATTTATGGTTGGAGCTGGTGGTCTTAAAAGCCTTTTCCAACCTTAATGGTTCTGTGAAATGTGGTTCCATTGTGGCCTGTAACAACAAGTGTGTTAAATTTCAAGCTAAATACCCAGCATGTCACGGGACAGAGTGATGTGCCTTTTGAATCAGGGACATAAGTCTGGGTGTCCTGTTGCCATTAGGAGAACATCAACTCAGAGGAGTGCAGAACAATGTGACCAGAGAGAACTGGGCCCTGGAAGCTTTGGTTCTGAGAAAAGTTCAAAGCTGTATAAGCCATGGAGAGAAAAGGACTGAATTTCTGTGCTTGGGTGCACAGATGTATAATTGAGCATCACAGGATTCAAATTAACAAAATATTTAGTCTAAATACTGTCAAAAGCTCCTGAAGAGTAAGATTTACTCAGGCTGGGAAACAGTTCACTAAAGCAGGTAGTGGCTCTTACTTTGGACATCTGAAACAAAGCAGTAAAATGTAATGGTAATTAACTGTCACTCACCTGGAGATAGGTTCCTTATGATTATGCCCCAAGCTTTTGCTGCATAGTTTTTAAAAGGGCATCAAGGCTTCATAGCATCATTTTGAATGTATTTTAGAGAAGCATGTGTAAAACAAATTGTGTCATAGACCTGTATGAGCAGACCTCAGATGCAATAACTTGTGTACTATATACCTTTTGTAGGGGTTTTCTTGTTTCTTCAGTTTAACTTTTTGGCAGTTCTTGGCATTTCCTAAGGAGCACAGGCCCTCCATGCTCCTTGCACAGCTGGCTTTTGGTGCCGAAAGCTGTTTCATTTCTGGAGAGAAAAATTTTGTTGAATACCTGATGATTGCTGTCCTTAAGGAATTTTTCCTTCCTTTTAATCTACAAGGTTTCCCATCCATTCCTCTTTTACTTTGCTGCTCCCAGCAAATTCACAACTGCTGCAGCTGCTTCAAACAGCTGCTGTGCTAACTCAAAACAGATGTCAAAGCCAGAGGTCTGACATTTAGTGGAAATCTACCATTAAATACCACCTCAGTGGTTTATTTGACCCTGCTTGATAATGGGCCGCAGAGGAAAACATTTTCACGCTGTATTTGTGCCCAAACCACTAAATCTTCAGGGAATCGATTCCCAGTTAGAAAGCAAGACTGGCAGGCCAGTATTTTTAAAACCAAATTTATCTCTCCTGCAGCACTGAGGACAGGCAAGTTGCACCACTTCAGGTGGATCTTATGGTGGACCAGACTGAGGTTTGCAGTTATGGTGCCATGGTAAATGCTTTCTATGAATGAAGATCATAGAGGAATTTGGGCACAGAAGTTCTTGAGCTGAGTGAAACTGATGAAAGCACTTCCCAAGTTTCAGTGCAGGGCCCTTGCTGGGGAATAATGAAGGAGTAGGAGCCAAGAAGTTGTTAGAAATGAAACCATGATGGCTTAAAAGAGCTAAGAGGCCATGACATAACATGAAAACATTTGGAGATAGTTCAGTATTCATTTATTATTTAGAATGATATTGCTTAACACAGATGTGGTCTTGTGCAGTGAAATTACAAGACCCCACAGCAATAAATGAATGGCACTAAGAATACCACCATTTTTTAGAAGTTTTATTTTTGTTTCTGTCACATTAAAACACACCAGTCTCATTTTCTGCTCTCACTTCTGCATCAGCCAGGTTCTGTTATGAGTGGGACTGATGTCCTAAGTGGAACTAACAACTTTCAGCACCTCAAATAATGCAGTTTTCTTAATCTGACAGCAAAATGATGCAGACTTTTCACACTGTACTGAATTAGTGGAAGAGTACTCTGGAATTAATATACTGTAGGGTACTCTGGAAATATTCTTCCAGTTGAGATACCCTGGCCCCTTCTGTATGGTATCACCTCTCTGTGCTACAGTCCTGCATCTCACAGCAGGGAGGACTGAGCTCCCTCATCACTCCCCTAAGGCACAACAGTACTGATCTGGCTGGGCTTCTCTGCAGGTGGAATAGTAATGGGGAGGACTAAGTCTGTATAATGCCCAGTTCTGATCTAAACGGAGAATGTGCCAATGAATTTACAAAACTTCAGGGAACTTTTAAGAAAAAAAAGCTTTTTTCAGGTCCAGAGCTCTTTGCAGCCTGTCTGTTTCCTGACTTCAGTGAGAAGGGCAATGCAGAAGATGCTTTGTGCTCTCTGTTTGTACCTGTATCAGCATAGATGAATGAAGATTTTATTAGTGCCTCTGCTTTCAGGTTTGATGTGATCACTTGCTCTGTACCTTTGCATGTGAGACAATGTCACGTAGCTTTATAAAAAAGAAGCAAGAAAACTCTGCTTGTTTGTGTCTGATCTTGTAAGGGCTGTAAGTATTGATTTGAACAGCAATAATAGATAATTAGGCACCCATGGATTGCATATCAATATTTTGATGCCTTATAGGACACAAATTTTCAGAACTGCAGCCTACAGACAATCTGCTTCCTCTGCAGTTTATGCTAAACCACACTCCTTGCCTTAAAACTTAGAAACACGCATTCATTCATATGCAAAGAAGGAAATAACGTAAAATCCATTAAACCCTTTTTAATCTTCCTCCATAAGAAATCAGCTGTTGCTGTAGTAGCGCTGCTCTTTGTTGCATTTAACAAGTTTTAGGGCTGATTACTCACCACAGACTGTCCTCACCAGCTGTTTTGTATGGTGCTGAGCTATCTCAGTTACCTTTAAATATATTCATTTGCTGGCAGAATCCAGTCTGTCTCATGAAGATTTAAATTAAACACTGCCTAGCTGCAGTTGTAGGTGCTTGTGCAGACAGGTGGGTGTTTCTTAAGACCTCCAAAAGGAGCCAGTATTTTGCATGTAGGCAGTTCCTTCTCTCTTCTTGACCCAAGCTACACTGTCACCTCCTAGACCTCGTTCTTGCCCCAGGACTCTTGCACACCAAGCTGTATTGGGCTGTAGTTTCTTGGAGTCCTTAAGAAGACCGCCTGCTGACCTAAACCCTGGGGCTCTTCCTCAGAAGATGACCAAAGTATGCAATGGATTTTGTATCTTCAAGGATTTTGTTACTTGATTTATAATGATGAGAGATTCTCACCCTTCCTCCCAGAAGGCATTTTTTAGGGAATTCATGACTCCTGATAAACATGCCAGAGGAGGTCGCAGTCTCTGTAGGCACATGTGTAAGTTCTAGAGAGTTAAGCAGGCCCACGAGGTTTGGTGGGGTCCTTAGTGAAGGGATGTCTCTCCTGGCTATCTGTGCACCACCAGCACATGTGGTATAGATATTACCAGAGTCAAGGCTCTGCTTAGAAGCAGAATAAAACCCCACATTCAGAGCATGTTATTATCAAACCTATTTTTGTCATTTCTAATAGTAAGTATGCTACTGAGGAGAAGGAGCCCTTCAGAGACTGCCCAGCCCTTTCCATTGCCTGGAGTTTGTGGCTGAGCTGTGCTTGTGGCCCATGGTGAAGCCATTCCCTTCCTCTGCTCTCTCCTCCTCTCCTTTACTGCCTCTGCCTGCTGTGCTCTGCTGCTGGCACTTGTTCTGCAACTTGTAAAGTACCTGCAAAGCTATTTATTGCCTTCCTTCCCTTCTCCTGCAGGCTGCCATACCTAGAGGAAAGCTCGATAGCAATTAGGTTACTGTTACGGTGACCAGTGTGTTCTCCCATAACTATCTGTCTCTCTCCCCGTTGTCCCATATATTGTTTACAATTACATAGTTCACAGCAGCTCTGGGGCAAAGATCATCCTCGTACTTGTACAGCATCTGCCACAGTGACTTTCTCACCTAAGACTGCAAGTCTGGTCATGCCAGTGCTGGCAGTGAGGTGACAGTGACAGTGGGACACTGCTTCTGGAGACAGCAAGCATCTTATTGTCACTGGCTGTGTGATGGGAGGGGGGGCAAGGGGGTGTTTGCTGTTGATTGACACCTGGCTTTATTTGCTTTTAAGAAATATGCTATAAGAAGTGTTGGAGAAGAATCAGCATGATCAAAGTGTGGCTTTCATGATGGCTTGTTAGGAACATCTTTTCAGCTAAACCCACTATTTGGCAGTTCTTGAATGTGATGAGATACTTTCCCTTTTCTCCTTTTTTTACTTGAACTTTCTCCCTCTGCCCCCTCAGTTTTACCATGCTTGCAGATCAGCATGTTGCAAACATATTTTGGAATATATTTATCTTGAATGTGAGCATGTTGTATTCTAGTGTACAGCTCTAGGTGTAAAATAAGTGTGTGTGTACACATATGTGTTGATATATGAATGCGTACCTCAATGTATGTAGGACATAATACAATGTAAAGTGTCTGGATAAATTTATTTGATGTTGGGTAAAATGATTTTACTGCTTACACTGGTTGCCAAAAGTACTCAATTTGAGGAAATTAGGATGCTCAGAAAGTGAATTCAGATCTTCTCTGCAATCCTTATTTTCAACTGAAAGGCCTGTAAGTTGTTGCTGGTGGTTTTCTCAAGTGTTTTGCGAGGTTAAAGCAAGCCACAGATGTCAGAACTGTTGTTGAATAAATCAGCTCAGAATCGTCAGTGGATTTCAGTGCACTTTCAGTCTTTCTTTAAGCAGAAATGTGTTGTCTTTTAATATGAAATTTCTAAATGGAAATGGAAGTGTCTCTTACAGTATAAAATATATATTCATGTGTGATTTTTTTCCTTTCTTTTCTGATATATATTCCACTTCCTCTCTCTGTTCCTAAAGGAAGAAATGCCCCTGGAAAGCCAGTGAGAGAGGTTAGTGAGACGCAGGCTCACTGCCATGGCTTCTGTTTGTCACAGCTTGCTTTCTGTGCCCAGCATGCGTGTGACACAGCACGGGTTTGCTTGGGTTTGGTGAAGGGTGGGGGTGGTTTTATTTTGCTTTGGGTTTTGTTTGATTTTGCTGAGTGCATTTCCCATATGTGCTGCAACAGTAGTGTACCTCTCAACTTTCAGTGGAGACAACATCAGCTCAGGGATGTGCATTTTCTTACATCCTTCCAGAGGTGGAAAATCATGAATGGGGAGGAGAAAGTAATACATTGAAATTAAGCCTCTGAATGATAAATGTTGTAAGCAAATATGCTGCAGTCATTGACTTCTGTTCTATTGCTCTTGTATGTAAGCACATCAGGGAGACCCATGTCTCTTGCTGCTCTGCTCACATACTCACAATTTTATCTTCATATATAGGCCAACCATCATCCCCAGTTACCAAACAGTTTTCGTTTAGAACAGTGAGAGTTGAGAGGTATAAGAGATTCAGGTGTTTTAATTTCCTGGTGTACCACTGCAGAATGAAGAATGCTACTAACACTCACCAGCTCCACAGTGTTGTACTCAGCAATGCAGATGGGGGATGGTTCTCACTATGCACGTCGGACATGGTTGGTTTGATGCAAAATAGGTTTCAGAATTTGTATGTCGCTGCTCATTAATGGAGGAAAACATTCTGTGCTGTGTTGTCACAGCACCTTTGAAAGTATTTCCAGAGAGCCTTGATTTTTCCTCTGTGAAGCTGCACTTCACTCGCCAGCCAGATACGACACTTGAAAGATGAATTTCTAGTGAAAATTATTATTAAAGATAAAATTGAAATTCAGAGACTGCCTGAGTGCAGTTGCAGTAGCAGTGAAATGACCTTTCCTGTACACAAGATGTTCCGTGTGGATGAGGGAGAAATTGAAGGGTAACCCGGTTTTCAAACTTCTGCTGGTGTGGAGAGAGGGGCTCATGGAAACACACTGCACCAGGGTTTTAGCAGAGCTGTTGTGAATCCCCAGTCACTGACAGGCTACCCCGGGAAAGCCGGGATTTGTCCTAATATGGTGCTTTGAAATACAGAGGTTCTCTGCACTGGCTGTAGGAGCTGGGACAGGTCCAGCTGCTTTGAGGTGTAAGATCTTTGGTACAAGTCTGTCTACAAATGGCAGGTCCTCTCATGTGGATCAAAAAAGAATGCTTGGGATGGAATCAACAGATTGCACCAGTCCAGAACTTTTATGTCAATTATTTCACATTCAGCCCTGCATGTTCTTGGTTCATACACTGAGAACTGTTTTTCAATTCAGCAAAACAGGTCATTGATTTCCACTATCCTCATTCATATTTATGCATATTATTCAAAAAAAGCTTCTGCTATGGAGGGCATTCTTGGTACAATTAATTTTTTAAAAATACATAAAAATTGGCATGTTCTACCTGATCAGATTCCAACAGCTTAAACCTAAAAATCTGACTTCAGTGAATCACTTGCCGCTCTCCAGTTGGGTTTGTGCTCACTGCCAGTTCCAGAGGAGCCTTGGCAACTTACAGAGCTCAATACAAAACTCAACTGTCCACCTGTTCATGAACTAAGTATGAAGTATGAGCTAAGGTATAGAACAGCTTTTGCATTATGTGTGAATCTATTTGTGCAAAGGCAGATCATGTGGTTTTAAACCCACTTGGCCAGGTTTTGATCCCTTTACTCACCTTAGGCATTGTCTTCATATGTAGGATTTCTCTTTTGTTGGGGAAGGGTTAGAAATCTGTGATGCCATAAAAGGTTCTGCATTGTATTGGGGTTTCTTAATTTACTTTCTCTCTGTTTTCAGTCTGAATGCTCCATGTTTATTTCTTTGACAAGCTGTAGGATAATATTGGTATTCCATTTTTTTGCCCACACCCACAGGCCTAAATTCCATTAGAATCTCTAAAGCAAATTCAGCAGATGTGAAACACATCATTCTGTATGTGACCAGAAGTGATATTGTTAGTGTCTGCAGAAATAGGTGTCTCCTGCTTTCCAAACAAAAGCAGCTGTGGTTTTTATAAGTTGAAGTTAATACTGTCCATGGCCATTTTAAGCTTTATTGCTGCATTTCAAAGTGAGTGCTAGTTTTTTTCTTTCACAGCAGCATTTTTCAACCTTTCAATGCCTCAAGCGTGGAGAAGACTTTCTCAGCTTTAGTGTTTAAAAGAAAAAAGACTGGAATTAATGCCTTCTTTGATGGCTTACTTTAGAAATATGAATAATAATGGAAAGCTCTGATTTGTATTTTTCTAAGTGCTTTTAGGACAGTATTTTCCTCATTTGCTTCTTAATTAAAATTGTGAATGTCCTATGTTTCCGTATTAGAGAGGGCAAGTGAGCAGCATTCAATAGAAGCAGCAGAGCTCTACAGAAACAGCCAGTGAATTTTGAGCCCTTAGGTAACATTACAGAAGGGGGTGCATTCCTTGCACATACAGTACCAGGAAATTATCATGTATTTTGTTCTCAGCTGTTTGCTGTATTGGTTGACTTGGCTGTCAATCCCCTGTCCAGGAGAGGCAAAAAACCCGCTGGCAGTGCAGCGACACCCAGCTGAGGGTCCACCAGTTGTATGGCTGGGGCACAGCTGTTTCACCCGCTCCTCTGGCCCATCCTGCCATCCCATGGCTGTCTTGGAGACTGTGGTCTCCAGGCTGCTGCACTTTACAGTCCAGCTATTAACATAAACTGCAGTCAGCAGTGGTTTATGGTCATGCTCTGAGCTGTATCAGATGGCTCAGGAGAAGACACAGGATTGTTCAGGTTTTATGCAGAGGAAATTTAGAGCTGTGCTGGAGAGGGAGTGTGGGTGTTGTGGGGGAGAGGGAGTCATATCTCCTTAATCACCCCAGCATGCCCCCTGTGCAGCTTTTGAGGAAGCAGACTGGATTTGAAGCATGGTTGTTTCAAAAGTATGGCATCACTTAACAGAGAAAAGCAAAAAAATGATTATAGGACATTTCTGTAATTTTTATGTATATAGAAGTACATAGGGATTCCTGGATGTATAGGGATGTCTTGGCTTATGTTTTAATTACCTGAACAGTTCAGCAGTTGGTATCTACTGTGGCATACATCTGAAAGGCTTTTTTTGTATGTTTTTCGTTGAAGTTATTCTTTCTAGACCTTTCTGACAGAACAAAATACTATTAACAAATACTGATTTTTTCTTAAGATGGGGTTTAGCAGTCTGGGTTGCTCTAAGTCCCCAAAAGGGTGATCACTCTTCCTGAGGTGGGAATGAGTGGTGTTAGAATCCCTGAAGAGCACTGGAGTCCCATTGTTGTTCTAGAAACAACAGATGACAACAAATCTGTTTGAGAGATTTGCTCTGCCTCACAGCTGGCAAGCCAGTTCTAACCTCACTCTGGTTATAGCAGGGTTATTCTGAGAAAACCACGTCAGAATTTCAGGTAAGCAGAGCAACCCAGTGGCAGTTACCTTTCTGTTTGCATAAGCATCTCCCATATGTATGTTCATGCTTTCATATGGCTTTGTCAGGTTCTCACTTTTGATGGTGTAATTTGCTGGATTGATCTCAGTCTGCATGATGCCAGTGAGACAGATTATCCCTTACGTCTAAAATAAATGTGGTAGGATACATTTATTTTAAATTAAGCTATGTTTTGACCAAAACTTGGCAGGAATCTTTCATACGCTGTTACTTGTCATGCTGATGAGCAAATTACAAGTTTTTGCTTAGGATGAATAGGATGGCTATACATTAGTGATTTATGGGTGAAATTGCTGGTTGGTCCATCTGTTCTCTGTGCATTAGTGCAATTAGCAAACTGTCACGAGATTAGAAGCAAGTATTTCTTTGTACTGATACCTGCAAACTGTGCCACACACAGCACTGCTCATTGTCCAATGGGCAGCTTGTTGAATAGTTGTCATTTAGATCCAGCCTAGTTTTGTGTAATGAAAGCTACATTTAAAAAAAGAAATTGAACAACTTGAAAAAACTAGTATTTGAATGTAAAACATGGTGGTAGTACTACAGAAGAATCAAAAGTTCTGGGGTCATTCAGCCTGGAGAAGAGTAGGCTTTGGGGACACCTCCTTGTGGCCTTCCAGTACCCTGGTGGGGCTTATGAAAAAGCAGGGAGAGGGAGTTTTTATACAAGAAGATTGTGACAGGACAAGGAGCAATGGTTTAAACTGGCAGAGGAGAGGTTTAGATTAGAGGTTAGGAAGAAATTCTTTACTCAGAGCATGGTGAGGCACTGGAAGAGACTGCCCAGAGATGTGGCTGTCCCATCTCTTGATCAAGGCCAGGTTGGATGGTGCCCTGAGTAACTTGATCTGTTGAACAGCATCCCTGCCCATGGCAGGGGGAATGGAACTAGATGATCTTTAAAGTTCCTTCCAACCCAAACCATTCTCTGATTCTCTGAATAGTTCTCAGATAATTTTTTTCTGTTCCATAAATGCTGCTGAACTAACGTCACTCCAGGCTCTTATTTATTGTAGAAATGTCAACAGTGTGTGACAACCGTAATATATGAACATTGGGAAAAGGATGGTGAGTCTGATTTGCTCCACAGGGAAGGTTCATTCCTGTTGTTAGAGAAGAGAAAGTCCAACCCCCTCAGACCACACTAGTATATGGTTTTATTGAGTAATACTTCATCTGTTATAAATGTTCAGTTGCTGGCAGTCTGCAGCAGGGGGTCTTCTTGAGTTGGAGCTCACGTGTTCTTCTTTGCATCTAAATAAATCTTTCTTCAGCAATTATTTTCTAACTCTTCTTTTAATTCATTTAGGTGTTTGGCCTCAGCATCAGCCTGGGGTGATGAATTCAGTAATACAATTATGTGCTGTGTGCAATATAATTTCCTTCTGTATCTTTTAAGACCTTCTGTCTGCTCATTCCTCCTTGTCCTTGCAAGAAATCTTGAGCATTCAGTCCTTGATTTGGATGCTCATCTTGTAGGGTGACTGGATCTCTGTCCTAGTCCCTCTTCAGAAATACTTTTTTCAGAAGGGAGATTCCCCATGGGATTCAGCTGTTTAAAATTGTGATGTCTCTGTCATTTAAGGTGACAGAGGGTATTTGAGAGACAGTTGTGGAGGGCTGCAAACCTGACACAGGATTTGCAGGAGACCCACGCTCTTTTGAACAGGAGTGGGAGACCAGACAGGGTATGCCAAGGGTCTAAAATGGCAACTTTTGGCATTTGAATCTCCCCATCTTCATGTCTGTTTGGTGTCTTAATTGTGATGAATCTGTTCCTTACTGCCCATCAGTGTTACTGCCTTTCCTTTCCTTTGTAGCAGTGGTGACATGAGTGTAAGAAGTTGCGTGTTTCATCTTCAGAATTGCACTGTGTGTTTATTTATCACTTCTGTGTAGGAGGTTATGCCATCTTGGGACTTTAGTGGTTATGGGGGAGGAGAAATGTGCAAGTGAACCACTGCATAGTGGTTAGTTGATAATTGTAGCATCTTGTGTCTGCTGGACTGCTGTCTGAAAAGGAAAAGATATTTTAAAAATGATTGAATGAACTGAGCTGCCTGGTTTGGTCATTACTATATATCTGTGCAGGTATCTTGCTGGGACCTCTTGGGTTTAATGATTTAGTTAATTACTGCTGATCTATTTGTTTCTGTTTTTCTCCTTGATAGAACATTGAATGCTCAAACACCACTTGCAGCATCAGTCGGAAGCTTTTCTGTGATGTTAGTGGACTTAATTGTTGCTTTTGGTGAACATTGATAATGATGGACCTTCGTCACTCTGGGGGGTGATAGCTTAATGTCATGATGGTTTGCCACAGCCAAGCCAGTATTGCTGTTAAAGTATTCTACAAACCTGTTGGACTCATAAGGGAGACTTTTGGGAAGTGCTCCCTGGTGTACTGCCCTGGGGATGGCAGAGAGCTGTACACGGAGAGTGACGGATCTGAAAAATGTTCCTACCAACACACTGCCATGTCCTCTTCGTTTAACTTCCTCTTCTTTGACTTTCTTTTTCAGGCCACAATGTAGGGAGCCTTTTTCACATGGCAGACGACTTGGGAAGAGCGATGGAAACCTTAGTGACAGTGATGACCGACGACAAGGTGTTAGAATAGCAAGATGTGTTTTACAACTTCAGGCGTTCCGCATGGTTTTTATAATATTCATACTACAAAGAGGATTAGACTGTAAGAGTTTACAAGAAAACAAATCTATATTTTTGTGAAGGGTAGTGGTACTATACTGTAGATTTCAGTAGTTTCCTAAGTCTGTTACTGTTTTGTTAACAATGGCAGGTTTTACACGTCTATGCAATTGTACAAAAATTATAAGAAAACTACATGTAAAATCTTGATAGCTAAATAACTTGCCATTTCTTTATATGGAACGCATTTCGGGTTGTTTAAAAAAAAATTTATAACAGTTATAATGAAAGATTGTAAACTAAAGTGTGCTTTATAAAAATGTTTATAGAAACCCCCTAAAAAAACACAAAAAAATATAGAGGCAGTACATTTGTTTAGTTTCATTTCAGCTCTGTAACTGCATCAGAGAGATTCATGTCCTGTGTTCTTTTCCTTGCCTATCAAAAAGAAAAAAATCATGTTTCTTGCAGTGACACCAAAATGGCCAACTTACATTTCTCATTGGTTTTGTCTGACTAGGGCTGGCTTAAAAAAAAGATGAAACAGAACTTCCAATGAAGGTAGTTATGTCATATCTTTACAGTAAAATTAAGAGTTACGTGAATTACTGTCCTGGTTTTGGACAGCAACTAGCAATTACACAGCTAGTTTGCAATAATTAAATGAAAGAGCACATTACATGACAGAGCTTGCAAAAAAAAATTTAAAAAAAAAAAAAAAGGAAAAAACCCAGAAGAAAGAAGGAAAGAATTTAATGACCATCCTATGTGCCAGTGTTTCCTCTGCTGACTAAATTCCTGAATGCTGTTAGTAAAGGATCGTAGAATTTGCCTTATGGGTTTAGACCTTTGGAGCTCGGTGTGCGGTACCCCCTGGCTGTGTTTCAGCAGGGAGAGCTTCTCTCCTGAGCCCACCCAAAGCAGCTCCCAGTGCTGTTAGTGAGCGTGAAGCTCCTCCATCCTCTGGACAATGAAACCAGAGCTTTCTGTAGCCCCGTGTCTCAGCCTGCTACAGCAGCCAGTCCCAAGGAGCTCTAACACTCTGAGCGACCTTTGGGAAAGGCTGTGGAAGAATTACTGCTGTTCTTGTGTGCGTGTGGTGATCAGGTGAAGGTAGTCACACTGCTCCATGAGGTATTTATCACCAAAACAAAGGCCCTGGTCCTTCCTCCTTCCCTGTTTCTCTGTACAAGTAATCCTGCACAGTTAACAATAACGTGAGAAAGAGAGGAACTGTTAGTGAAACAGATTAGCCAGCTTGACTGCACTTGGAAGAGATAGGTTTGGGTATGAGGTGCTGTCAGCAAAAGCTTTACCACTTCATTTTCTTAACCAGCTTTTAATTTTACCTTAGAATACATAGAAATACACCATCTGACTTTATATTGCAAGAGTAAAAAATCCGTTACCTCTTCTTGTATGAAGTGTAATTAAACTTGGGAAAGATTTTATTTTGAATGCTAGTTAACATTGAACATGGCTAGTCATGCTATTTCTACCTCACTTTGGTTTTGTGGTGTTCCTGACAATTACGTACGACACTGTTACATCATCACCACGTGTCCATTGTGTGACCAGGTCTCATTGTTTAAATAATAACAGCGTTAATCATTTACAAAAATAAGTACAATCCCCCCAAACCTCTGCTTTCCTAATAAAGAGCTTTTTAAACACTTTATTACAATAGGAACCCTCACTATTTCTCATGCCCTTTTTTATCAGGTTAGGTTTAAATTGTGATTTGAGAAAGAGATGGGTTTCTTTTTTTCCGCCCTTATACGTTAAACCTTCTCTTCAGAAAAAAAAAATGGAGGAAAAACAGATTGCACGATTGTTTTCATCAGGGTTTTGTTTTGTTTGTTTTACTTTCTAGATCTTAGTTTTGGAGTGAGTCTGTCAAAAAGTATTTAAAAAGTTGAAAGCTTTATTGCTGCTTTTTTAAGCATAATTTGGGAATTATTTCATATTCCTTATAATGACAAAATATTAAACTGTAAAACATAATCAGTGTAGTTGAATACATAAATACCATATGGCATGTTATTTCATCGTTACTCAGTACTGGTTTATTACTTGGATATCATAATATATTGTGTTTTAACACCAACACTGTAACATTTACTAATTATTTTTATAAACTTCTGTTTTACTGCATTTTTTTTCACAACATACCAAATTTCACCAAATATATGCCTTACTATTGTATTATATACTGCTTTACTGTGTATATCAATAAAGCACGCAATTATGTTATAAAAGGTGCCATAGTTTTTGTTGAGGTCCAGCGCTCACCCAGTGCATTCCCTTGCCAGCAGCCTCTCAGTGCCTCAGCTGTGAGGTGTTTCTCCCCTGTTAAAGTTGTGGTTTTATGCTCCCCAAGCTTTTGGGGGTTTGCCAGCACTTGATAGTCTCCTTGCCTCCAGGTCACTTAATAGTCTCCCTCTTCTCTGGGACTTTTGGAAGTGTATGCTCCCATCAGAGAGGCTGATCACACATTTCCCTTCTTATATCTAAGAAATGTGTAGGTTTTGATACCTCGACTCCACTCAGCTGTGTCACATTGCTATCTTTGATCTACTGTTTGGTGGTGGAAATAATGATGAAAAGCAGTACAATGCAAAGGAAAAACCAGCATATGTTTGCCTATGATTTTGTTAATACACTGAGGGAGAAGGTGAGAATTTCCTCATTTCATTCACTTGAGGAAATAAATATGCATCCCACATCCACTCTCCCTGACTCAAGTTACTCTGGGTTTACTCCTACATAAGTGAATCAGCATGTGTCTTACAGTGCTGAAGTCTTCCCTGAAGATTATGCAATCCACAAAGCACAGCAGCCCCCAGTGATGACTCCTATTGAATTCAATTAAGCAAGAGGGAGGATAACTTCACTCATTTCTCCCACGCCCACAGCCCCATTATTTACAACTCCTAACACCCATCAATAAAATAGTGTTTATGAGTGGCTCTTAGGAGTGTTTTCCTTATGCAAGTCCAGGCAAAATATCCTTATTTTAAGGGCAAGACTGTTTACTGGTCAGTGCGTTTCTTTGGCTCTCTAGGCAGAGAGGAAGATTAGTTCTCTTTGATTTTAGCTGCCTTCTTAACATGCTGCCATTTACTCACAGACTCTACAGTCTTCACCTTTTGAACAGGTCAGCAATACTGTGGGGGTGGGAGGTTCCCTTCCCACTGAGGCCACACTTCTCTGCTCCCCAATGCCCATCACAGTCACAGACCTTCGTGGCTCATGCTGCACAACCCCTGATCGTCACTTCTCAGCCCAACCAGAGCTTCCCAGCCCAGCCCTGGGCTTCCTGCCACAATTTAGGATCCCAGCACACCCCTGCCTGCCCTGTGGTGCTCTATGGGCAGCAATGCCTGCTCTGCTGCAGTGACGGGGCTGGATTAATCAAGGAGAGGGATAGCTAACATGGGAGAGGAAAAGAAGCCTGTCTGGAAAGAGTGAAAGAGGGAAAGCAAGATGCAGAAACTAATTCACTCCATGGTGGTGCCTGCTAAGAGCATCCCTGGCCTCGCTTGGCTGGATACATGCAGCAGGCACGGTGCCATGGAGTGCTGCATGAAGCCCTTTGCTTCCCAGCCCACCCACATGCAGGCAGCAATAGCTGCTTGCACTTCTTTCCCCATGGCAGCTTTGAAGCTACTGTGGTGTTACAGACAGTCACTTGTACATCAGGTGAAGAACAACTACCAGCTTCCCTGCGTGAATGTGATCCACCCCTCCCCGCGAAGGTGCAGGAGCAGCAGGAGCATCCTGGTACCCAGCCCCACGCTCAGGCACTGGGGGCATTTCACTGGCTGTGACCCATTTTGGCTGCCTGTGGGCACATGTGTGCAGTCAGGCTGAAAACCTATAAATCTTCCTCTTCCTGAGAGGATTTCACTGGGAATTTGTTTCAGCTCTGAGCAAGCATATCAGCTGGCTAGAAAGTGCCATATATCTGTGCAAGAAAAATGTGCCTGCTGAGACCAACTAAGGTGTAACACTTCCATACATGAACCCTGTAAGCTGATAATGCTGCTTACCAGCTGAGGGAGATGAGTGCTGCACACACGTAGTAGCTCTTAAAGCCAAAAACTTGGTTTTAAGGCACCTGTGGTTAAGGGAGGGATGAGAGGTAAGGAAATCTTGTAGCTATACAAGTGAATTGTGGGACTTCACAAATACAGAGTTGCTCTTTCAGCCTATTGCCTAAACCTCTACTGCTTGTCAACCTAAGGCGTATATTAGTCACTTGGCAATTGTTTACGGAGTGTAAAGACTTCTTTTTGTTGTTGTTATCTGAGCATTACAATGGATATGCCATTATTCAATAGCTGGCACATGCTTTTTACTAGCCCTGTCCAAGCAAGTTCTCCCTATTTGCTGACATAAGCAACTTGTAAGACTTTTCTCTCTCTCACACACACACCCCTATGCACACATGCACACATACGGGGAAAATGAAAACAACAATCTTTTATTCTCTTTCTTGCTGAATGGAAGAGGTTGGTGTTACTCCACAAAATCATTTCCAGGAATAACAGCATCCTCACCCCATATTATTGGTATGTCCGTATTTGCAGCAAGATTAAATTATATACTTCTGTAATAGGAAACCAGGAAGTTATGTTAATTTCTCAGCATTCCTATATTTATTTCCTTCACACATACTCTGATGACTCAAGCCAACAACACAGAGAGCCATTTTGTAGGTGTAATGTCTTTCAGACCGTTAGCAATAATGCAAAATAAGATGACAGTCTTTGAGAACACATTATTTCATTAAGTCAAGGGCTAGTTCAGTAAATCCATCACTTAAACCTCCATGAGGCTGTAGAAAGATTTCTTGGTCCCTGGCACACACGAACCTTCCATTTCTTCATGCCTATCTGCTATGAAGCTGCCATCAGCATGTCCACATCTTCCAGCTGATACAGCTCGCTGCTCATAACTCTGCTGTGTGCAAGGGAGAGCCACGGCCCCTGCTCACCTCCAGAGTGGTGCTCTCACCTCAGCAGAATGAAAGCTCTTTCCCTTCTGACAGAAGCAAACTGATGAGCAGCTGACCTGGGGCAGCGTGATCCATCTGGGGAGCACAGCAGTGGTAAAGGCTTCTGGTGAGGTTGGGCACCACAGCCAGGTCAGGCTTTGCATGGTTGTTCAGGGAATTAGGGAGGCACAGTGAAATCTCAAAGTATTTGTGAGAACAGAAGTCAAGTGTTGTGTATACAGGGAGATTTACATGAGACTGTTTTTATACACTGGTGGTGTTGTGACATAGTGTCAAGTCAGAGCAATTTCAGAACAGATACCAAATCCCAAAATAACATTAAAACTATTCAATTAAAACTGTTCAAACTCCTTGCTGTTCAGTTTGCACTACATAAAGATGGCCTTCCTGATGATCTATGGTAGACTAATATATAATCAAAAATATCATCATGAGAGGATTTTTACTTCTGTATCAGGGTAATTTTTAGTTGTGCCTCATTCACCAAACAAATGGGTTTATTTTAACACTGATGTAGGAGATGCTTCTTTTTGCTCAGAAGATTAATGGCAGTTGCCAGTATAATTCCCTGCTGCATCCCACAGTGAATGTTTAGATAAAGGCTGCAACCAGCTGCAAGGGATAAGACATGAAACTACTTGTGTTTTTTCCTACCAACCACAAATATGAGCTTAGAAATTCATGGTCCTGAAAAAATATTAGGGATGTTAGAATAAATTCTAGAGACATGAGTATATACCAATATGCGCACAAGCAGACAGAGGCATGAAACACAGGTCTTCCTTGTGTGTGTGTACGTTCATGCACACACATGCACACCCCGACAGGCACACACAAGCCCTTTGCTGTGCTGAGCCTGTGAACCATCGAGTTGTGTCAAAATAGATAAAGCTTGACAAGGTGCATTAATTCACCTTTATCTTCAATTGGAACAGCCTGTGGTTTGCAGCAGCACAGCAGTATTTTATTCAGCAGTTGCTAAAGTTTCTTCAGGAATTTTGATTCCTAAGGAAAGTGGCCGTAAGCATATTGGCTCTGTGTTTCTTCTTTTGTTATTCTTCTGAAACACCTGGCAGAGCTGGCATGGCCTTCCAGCCTTGGCAGAAGGTAATAAAGGCATCAAGCCTATAACTTCGCTTCTTTCATCTTTTTTTCACCCTATTTTTTTTAACCTCACTGATAAGCTCAAAGCCTTCCTTCAGCAAGACCTTGCAGGCAGACAAATGCCACTCTTTCAACGACTTACTGTGCACGTGGCTTTTTTCTACCTGTTTTTTGAGGGCTTCCTCTTCTACATTAAAAAACTTATAATCGAAACTGTACTTGAAGGGAAAATATCATTTGCATCTCTAAGTCTTTTAACTCCAGATACCCACACGAAGCGCCAGAGTTCCCTATTTTCACATTTTTCATTCTCAAAGCTGCAGCACAGTTAGTGTCTGTAGGCTTTTATCAGATGCTGTGGGCACAGTACGTGGGAGTCTCTACCCCCCACTTTTTTCAGTATGTAAGGATTCCTTAAAAGTTCTCTAATCCATAGGATGCTCTTTCTCTCACAACAAAAATATGTTGACTTCCACTTTGCAGTCACTTTGCAGTCATTTTTTGCTTCTGATGTCCTGCCTGGTTCCCCACAGTCCTGGGCAGCTCCTCCCTGAGGTGCTGGATGGCTGTACCATCAGGCACTTCCATCTCCTGTCCAGACTGCCTGTACCCACGCTCACCTCCATTCCCATCCCACACTGTCCCCATGCCTCAGGCTCAAGTGCAGCAGAATAGAATCGTGCCCCAGTCCTCCCTTTGCCCCATAAGCCAACCCCAACTCTCTCCAGCTTCTTCCCCTCAGTGTAAAGGATGCCCCATTCTCACCCACTTCCAGCACAAGCTGCTGCCAAAATCCCCCACGACTGAAGCCACCCCGAAGTTCCCACCAGGGGCTGACACTGACACAGCCTCTTTCCCCTCATGTTTTTAGCAAACCCCACAAACAGCAGCTGACCTCAAACCTGATCCTTCCCTCCAGTGCAATACGTTTGCTTAACACTCCGTGTTGTCTTTCCTCCTGCTGAGGTTTTTATTCCCCTCCACTAATTTCCCTACTGAGTCTCATTTTTTCATGCTTCATTAACATTTTCCTTTGTGCCACTTCTAATACACAGCTTTACTTACAGAGCAGGCTCTCCCCCTCCAGCCCCCATCTCCCATTCCCGCTGGCCTCTCCATACATTTAGGAACATGTGTAGGCACCATGTAGGTCTGGAGTCCCATATATCCCTTGCAACCTTCGAGTGGATTTTCTGTCTTTCTTTACTCTCGACAATTCTAACACTGAAGACTTTCAGTGAAAGACTCCTGTTTTTAATGCACTTATGCAGAAGATGATTACAGTCCCTGTCGGAAGGTATGCTGGTTCTCCTTTGATTGTTTAGGAGGGTTTTTTTACTTGTTTTGTTTCTTTGAGGTTTGGGGGGATTTTTTTATTATAATTGTTTTTAATAACAGGAGCTGTCACCTTGCTGACCACTGGAATTTGTGTTGGCCCACATGACCAATAAGGCTGCATAACCCCCATGAACTGTGACTGCCAAAGGCAGCCCAAAGGACTCTGCTTCCAAAGAGGGCTGCAAACTGCATGGCTCATTCCTGTGAAGGCAATTCCCTCAAGTGGCCAATTTTATTTTTATTTTTAAAGAGATAAACACGCAAAGTCATTATCCAGTGTGTTTGCAGGCATCTGTACCTCACAGAAATGCTTACTGCAGATTTAGCAGCCAAACCTGAAATATGTTACTTAGGAAATTAAGCACTAAACACATCTCATTTTGCAGCTCACTTACACCCCCCCTCAGCACTGAGGGTCTCAGGAAGGTGCAGGATCCCCAGCAGGCAGAGCCCATGGTGAGGAGCCCAGCTGGCTAAATGTCAGGCATCAGCAGCTCTGGCTCGCTCGGGGTACGTGGGGACAGCCATGGCTGTTGCTACGGGCACCAGAGCAGAGAACAATAATAATGCCACGGCAGACTGAGGGGAAAAGGGTAAAACAGGATGTCTCCATTTCATTTTCGAATATAGCTCCAAATTAACTGCAGTGAGTAATTACCTGTGAAAAAGTAATAGTGATGGCTCTGTGGTTTAGGAGCAGGCTGCAAGAGACACCTTCGATTCTGCTTGTCATGAAAGGGCATTTTTTTGCTTTTGTATGAGAAAAATCATGGCCATGAAGGAACTCATATCAGCTATTGCTAAGGCAGCTGTTTCATTATGGCATGCACTACTTGATATTATATTTTCCAGACTGTTGGCTGCTGAACTCAAGTGGCCTTCCCACCCACTCCCCCAATTCCAATGGAAAGATTTCATTTCCATGGAAAAGGGGACATTTGTTCAGCTCCCTTGCACAGAGTTTTTATCCAGCTAGGCTCTGTGCATGATCCCAGCACTTTGATCCTTGCCTAGTATCTGCAGGATAACTTCCCTGAATTCCATCTGATTTATAAAAATTATTTGACCTCTTTCCTTTTACCTTCAGTCACAAAGCACTCGACTTCCACAGAGTGCAGGCTGAGTGTGGCACAGCCTGCCAGCATCCCACAGAAGGAACCGAGCATTGGAATGCCTATTGAGGTAGGGTTTACGTTAACAAAGACACTCATTGCCCTAGAGGTTCCCAGGTGCCAGTGCCAGGTGATAGCATTGCTGGCTGGGATCATGCCTTTCATTCCCTTTGCTGCAGCTTCTTTGCTGGCTGGGAGTTACCACTGGGACCTGGCTGCAGCAGCACAGTGAGGTGTGTTCTTCACCTCTTGAGAACCTCCATACCAGAACAGGCTTCTCTGCTGGGTCAGGGCGGTTCAAGAGCCACCTTCTTTCTCACCTCCCTTCCACTCCTTACAGTTATTTAAGGAAAAACAGCACAGAAGTGAGTCACCCCAAAAGGCCCTGTGGTCCAGGGGAGGCTCAGTGGAAACCCCTCACTTCTCTTATTTATCCCATGCCACATCCTAGAGCCAAGAGTTTACACCTGCCCTGGGCTTTTCTGCCCTTCTCCTGTAAGACTTTCAAGTATGGGTGACGATGGGACCTTTAGCCTCTGTGTACAGTGAGGCCTCTGGCATTCAGAAACCTTGCTTCTTCTTTCTGAGGAAGAAGTCTTAAACTGAGTTAATGATGCCACCTAAATTTGTCATTTTCTAAGTCTGGGCACCTAATAGTCTTACAAAAGGAAAGCTATTGAAGATAGTGCTCCTTCTCTTATGCCTTTCCCTATTCCCTTCCCTCTCCCTGTTGTCCCCTCCACTTACTCTGGAGCTGTGAGAACAGTTTTTCTGAGCTTGCAGCAGCAGCAGCAGCAGCACCATCCACACCCCTGACCACTCACCCGGCTTTCTTGGCGCTGTCAGAACAAGTGTGTGACACCGAATCAGAGCAGCTTCATAAAATTTGTAATGGGTGCACAAAGTGCCACCATGAGTAAGCTGTGCCTCCATCAGGTCTCAAATGATGGCACAAGAGTGTGCAGGGACAGCCACGGTCTCAAACACAGTGCAGAGAGATGGTGTCTGTACATCTGTACTGATGTCCTGCAGCTCCCATTTGCGATTCCACATGGCTCTGCTGAGCACTTAATGGACTATCTGGATATAACAAACACTTAGGGAAGTGCTGAATGCTGTGAACTGGATGGTCACTTAAAAAGCTGTCAGATCTAGAGAGACGGAGAGCTGCGTGTATTTTTTTGTGTCCTTACTGCATAAGAAACTGAGAAATCCTGCGAGTGGGATTCATTACGTGCAGCACATTATCCTGTGACATGGAGAAGAGACACAGGATCATTCCCAAAATATCCTTCCTCACTGATAAATTGCAGCAAGCAGGTTGGAAGCTGCGCAGCGTGAAGAATAACCTACTTAGGATGAACACATGCATGATGCTATCAAAAATATTGATGCAGTTACAGCCCTCATGATGGGGTTGAGGAAAGGGTTATATCAAATCACAATTTGCAGAAGCACCAGGGAGAAAGCAACCTCAAAGCAAAGCCATCTCACATCTCCTCCAGGCTGGGCTTTTCCCTCAGCCCCGGGATATTTGTTTACTGCAGTCTCGGTTCTCCCATGCAGTATGCATACAAATATAGGAAAGAGAAATAGGGGAATACAGTTGTGTCCAAAGGGGTGCTGGTGAGGTGTGCATGTGTGCCAGTGCACGCTTGGCTTTGGGAAGCTTCCCACAGAGGTGCCTCCAGCTGATCAGACCCATCTGAGGGAGGTGGCACAGCAGGGCTGAGGCTACTTCTTATGGAGGATGACACTTTGGGCATCCCTGGAGCCAGATCAGGCATTTGCACAGAGGAATTCAAATCCATTCTCCCCAACAGTTCCTGGCACAAGTGAGGGATGAGGAGGACATACAGGGGGAGCAAAGCAGCAGGACAGCTCATCAGTCAAGGCGGTTTGGCTCCAGGTGTTTCTGAAGAAAATTTTGAGGTGGAACAGGTGGTGGGGCACCTTGTTCAGCAGTGTGCCTGCAGCAGGGGCTTCTTTAAGGCAGAAATATTTTAATTTAGGAAAGGCTCATGTGGAGCTTTCCTGGTTGAGACAGGAGCACAAGGCAACTGATGTTTTCCAAGGCAGTCATCCATTAGCAGGCGATTTCCCCATCCGTCTCTGAACTCTACAACCCTCTGCTAAGCTCTGGTGCACATTGTTTCTGTAAGCACAAACCAGCATTTTAATTTTAAGCACTTGACAGTGTCATGGGTTTCACTTCAGTTGTTCTTACATGCAGCATGACCCCGGGTTTTACCCTGTGCTCTGGTAAGGGCAGCAAATAGCAACAGAAGGAGCAAACTACTTGGAGCTTGACATTTCTGCTGTAATGGAAGGGAAGGGGAAGGGGAATGGGAATGGGAAAGGAGAGGAAAGGAGAGGAAAGAAAGAAAGAAAGAGAGAGAGAAAGAGAAAAAGAGAGAAAGAAAGAAAGAAAGAGAAAGAAAGAAAAAGAAAGAAAGAAAGAAAGAAAGAAAGAAAGAAAGAAAGAAAGAAAGAAAGAAAGAAAGAAAGAAAGAAAGAAAGAAAGAAAGAAAGAAAGAAAGAAAGAAAGAAAGAAAGAAAGAAAGAAAGAAAGAAAGAAAGAAAGAAAGAAAGAAAAGGCTCTAAAACTGTAGGAGCTAACAAAATAGCCATAAAATATCTCTGCTGCCCTCCAGTTAATATTTAATATGATGTACAGGGAGGATGCTGTACCAGTCTAAAGTGTGAATCCCTGACTGAGCACACTAAATGCAGATGTACATGACAATCAAACTTGCCTGCACACAGGGAATGTTCTCTTCAGTCACAGCTAAGCAAACAACAAATCTTTCTCTCTTCTGCAGCCAGTCTAGTGTCTTTACTACCCTTTGGTGATTGCACTGCAGTCTGTAAAGTAGTTAGGGGCACAGATGTGTCTGGAGGCAGCAAGGGTTGTATAGAAATATATATATCTAATCAAACTTTTATTAACCCATGGCCTTCCAGCTCAAAAAAGACACAGTCAAACAAGACATGATTTGCAACAGCTTCAGCCTCCTGACTGAGTGGAAAATCATGTGCAAACTACTTCTGATGTTCTGCAAGCAGTTTCATGATGTGCCAGCATTTGCCAGGGGATCTTGGGCAGCTTTGAGGGCTGATCACTGTTTGCTGCCAGGAGTGGATGCCCAGTGGTGGCACAGGGCTGTGCAGCACCCTCACCACCCACACATGGGCCCCCTCCAGCTGGGGAGGAGAGTGTCAGAGGTGACAAAAGGAGGCTCCAGCTGGGAATTCCTTGCTTTAGGTTGTTTAGGTTGCATTTTGTTACCTTTCAGCTCAGCGAGGTGCCCAGCCATGGGGAGGGCAGACCCTGACACCTTGCAGCCTGCGGTGTGCTCATGCCAGCTTGTAGTGGCAGTGTCCTTGGAAATCAGGGCTTATTGCTCCTGCTGCCAGGCTGGATTGCTGGATTGAATGTCCCAGTGGAGAAAGCAGAAATAGAGAAGACTTTTTTTCTTAAGCAAGCAAGCAACCAACAAGCAACTCCATGCCCCAAATATTAGCTGGCTGTGCAAAAATCCTGAAACTCTCAGATTTCTGAAATGTTTCTGTTCTTTATTCTTTAGTAGTTCACATATGATTGCCAAAATCTGCCCCAAGTGCTCCAACTCCTGTTTGCAAATTATCCCTGATTTCACCCTCCTAGTCCAGTTCCACCTGTCCCAGGAACTGCTTCTTATTCACCACTCCCAGGTCCCCCTTCCTGCCCTGGGATCTCTGGGTGCACCCTCACTCCAGCCCTCCTTTCCCCTTTCTCTGCACCACCCACTGGTGCCATTGGGGTGCCACAGAGAAGGCAGCAGCTTCCTCATCCTCTCCTGAGGGGCATGGCATGGCAACTCTGTGCTGGCTTCCCTGGAGGCAGCAGGGCCAGACCGGCTCCTCACGGCTGTAACAATAGGGGCTGGAGGAGCTGAGGATCAGAAGGAACACAGCAAGGTTTATTCCAGGGGAGCGGAAGTGGAGAGAAGGGCTGAGCACCTGGAGACATGAAGACATTCTCAGCCACGCTGCTCAGAGCAGCAACAAGCATCTTGTCTGCGACGCAGCAAAACCAGGATGAAGAGGTGAGAGAGAAAACGAAAGCTTCCTTGACTTCAGCCCTGCTAGAGTGAGTTTGTGACAGCAGGCACCTCAGGGACTCACACCATTCCCTTGGAAGCGATGGCTCACAGAGGAGCAGAAAGCTTTCTGCTACACACCTCGCTTCAGCTGCAGCCTGGCATTTCCAGTCGCTGCTGCTGGCTGCTGGTTGTGCCATGCTCCTCCTGGCTGCCTGGCTTTTCCAGAAGGCTTTTACCCTGCCCTTTCTCTCTGGGTACCTTATTCCCCCTCCATCTATTTTGTCAGCAGCACTTCTCTTTGTCTCCGTAAAGATGCTGGTGCCTCTGCTTCCTCCCCTGGCTGCCTCCTCCTGTTCCCACGCACCTTTTGCTGGTATGTACCATACCTGAAGAACCGGAACCCCCCTGCCAAGCCCTGCCAGCTGTAAGGCACTCTGTCCCCAACACCTACAGCTGTCAAGCCCATGGGAAAGCAGCTCCTCTTCTGCTTTCCACCCCAGACATGCAGCACGATGAGACCTGCAGTCCTGATCCAGTGGGTGGTGATGAGGCACCGCTGGCACAGCCAGAGGGAACAGTGGGAAGCAGGACACCCTCGGCTGCTGCCCAGCATTGGCCTTGGGCTTTGAGGGCAGTGCAAGGTCCCGTCCACTCACAGGCCCTGGTGCAGTTCTTGCACCACCCAGATGACCCAGCAAGTGGCTCTTGTGGACACGTGAGGTTGCATGAGCTAATTACAGCCTCTGCAGCTTAGAAAAGGAAGGGGCAGAAATGTCAGCCAGCTTTTGCCGTCTTCAGCACAGGTTGTTGGTGCACAGCAGGGGATGTATCAAACACAAACACTGTTCTATTACTGCGGGGTGAAGGTAAGCGCAAACAATCAGATGTCCTTTCCCATTTTCTGTGTCTCCCTCTGCGACGCTGATAGAGGGACTCCAAACGTTTCCAAGCAGGCAGTGCCTATCTGCAGCAGGCAGACAATTTCCAAATGTATTAGCAGCACAGAGTCAATAGAGAAATAGCAGTCCAGCATATCATCCAATTTTCAAATGTAAATAACTAGACCACTGTTAATTTGAAGGGCTACAGCAGGGAATAAAATGAGCCTTGGAAAACACACAGAGGAATGACCGCTGGTTGTAATCCATTACCTTCAGGCGTGCCTGTTATTTTTCCCTGCTGCCCGCTGTGCCACAGGGCAGAGGAAAGCCCGTGGTCTTGCATGTGAAGAGTCGGCTGAGCCCCCAAGAGCCCCCCAGGGCTGCTCCTGGGGGTGCCAGCCAGGCCACACCACAGGCATGTGGCGCTCAGCACCCTGCACAGGATGCAGCCCTGCCTGGCACAGCTGGCGGGGACAGGGCACTGAAGGGGGACACTGGCAGCAGGGGGTCACCTGCAGCAATGGGTCACCTGCAGCAGTGCTTGGCCCCTCTCCTTTTTGGCTCCCCACCTCTGGCCTCACGAGCAGCATCACCCCAATGTCCCATCCCAAAACTGGTCCTGATAAGGTGTTGTCTGGAATAGTAAGGCATGAGATGGAGCATCTGCGTCCCTCCTCAGAGACTGCAAAAAGGGAGAGTAAGAAACCTTGAGGGCATCCTGGAGAGCAGGGAGAGGAGCGGGAGGAAAGATGCTTTTAGCAAAAAGCCTCCTGGGGTTTGCCAGTGTAAATGAGAGCAAAATTGTCCCCTTGTCTACACCACTATTACACGACTGCTGGAGGGAGGCCCCTTAAATCCCATCTCTGGTGGCACATGCTGGCTTACAGCGAAGCCCTGAGGGGAGGGAACGTGCTGCAGACACTGGCAAGATGCGGCAGAGAGCTGGACGATCAAGTTGTCCTTGCCCTCACTGGCCTCTGGGTGACTCCCACCATTCCCTAGGGAATGTTGGGGGCCAGGAAAATGGGTCTGACGCCGTGAGAGGCAGAAAAAAAAATCAGTCTGTTAAAAGGAGGAGACCAATCAAAGCAGATGGTGTCTTGTGTAAATCTGCCAGTCTCCATTGAACACTGTGGGAACGGGCAGGCTTAGCTCGGTGGAGTGAGTTCATCCCAGGGCTCCTCATCCTGCTTTGCACTTTCCTCACTCCCTTTCCAAACCACCAGTGGACATTTGCTCGGTGCCCAGAAGTGTGTGTGTGGGGGGATGCACTAGAAGTGCTAAGTATCAGGTAGCCAGATTGGAAAGGTCACCTTCTCACCACTCACCATTAATAGAAGAACACTCTGAAAATGAAAGATGAACATCTGCTTCAAAGCCCACTGCTCCCCGAAAAGGGAGCCGGATATTGCTGGTGAAGAGATGCCGGTTTAGGAGACCAGGAGCAGTGCGAGGAGGGCTGCGGAGACCCTCCCAGCCACGAACCTCTGCAGCTGGGCTGTCGGAAAAGGCTGGGTTTGTTTTTCTGCAGAAGCGATGTCACAGCAGGTTCCATGGAGCAACGAAGGGCACAGGGAAACACAAAAGCCTGCAGTGCTGAGATGACTTGTGGTGTGACAGGAGAGTGGTTAAATGACCTGTTATGTCATGACAGGAGCGATGCTGTGGCCAAGATGATCCAAGCGTGTGAGCAAAGCAAGATTTGCAATCTCTGTCATTACAGCAGGTGATCTACTTCGAAAAAGCAGACAAGGTTTCAGGCACGCAACTTCTAGGCTAATTTAACTAAAAGCTAGTCTGTGCCTGTTGCCATTGTTAGGTTTTTTTCCCCCATAATCATGAAAAATACACAGGAGACAAAAAGTGAAATGTCAGACAGAAATGATGGATGTCCAAAGATTTCCCACATGCCCAGTGCTGGTGTGGAAGGGAGGTCCCATGTGCTTATGGGCAGCCTGATGCTGAGCCCTCAGGTGCTGCTTCAGCCACTCTGGGGCCCCTCGACAGCTGCAGCCGCTGCAGTGGTGCAAAACTATCACAAAGCTGCAGACCCAGCACAGAAATGCAGGAGAGCTGGGGATGGATGGACCCCATGCTGGCACTCACTCGTGGAACAGATTTTTCTTAAATTAAACCACAAAAAAAGAGAAGAGCAGCACCCAGAACTGGAAACTATTAAAAAACTGCTCTTTTTCAGATTTTTATCTCCCGTCTAGATCAGCCGGTGCTTGGCCCCGTGTGGCTCGACGTGAGTCACGACGCTCTATGCTGAGGTACAGCCAAGATTAGCTGCTTTGTATAGAGCTGTGCTACCTCGCAGCTACTGATTCACTGCAGTAGAAATGATAGATAGTTCTACAAGAGGTAAAAATGTGATGAAACACACCGGTGCTTAAAACAGTGGATGTGCTCCACCTACTGTCCATTGCCAACAGTGAGCAGGGATAAAAGGCAGCATCCTCGCTGAGAGCTTCATGCTGCCATCAACCCGACTTTTACATTTGGAGGGGAGTCAGAGGGAAAAAGAAAGGTAAAACGGATGTGAAGAAGAAAGGAGAGTGCGAGACGATGAGGGCTGCATGGCAGAGGAAAAAGAAGTAAAAGAAAAGAAGACACAGTTCTTCCTACGTAAAAAAGGAGATGCTTCAAGAATATGTGAGCTTGCAGCAACCTTGGCCACGTAAAGTCTTTTTGATTTATTTCAAAGCTCCCTAAGGACTGGAGTTCTTTGAATGCTACATCCTGTTTCTGATTGATGACAATGGGGTCTATGCAAGGACAGATCCCAGGATGCTGCCTGCTCCCTTTGGCTGCTGTCACCTTCACCTCCAAGGCTTTGGGGCCAGACAGGGGAGGGACAAAATTCCCATGGCTCCTGCCTTCCATGTGTCCTCTGTACCCTCTCTACCAGCGATCACAGCTGGTACTACTGCCATTATGATGTGGAATGGACAGACATTTGTCTCCTGCTCCTGGTCCTTGATCGCAAACCAAACCTTGCTTTTATTAATCTCCTTCCCAGTCCAGGACTCTTTTTCCATTCAGGTCAATGAAGTCTGTGAGCAGCTGTTGTCTACACAGGATGTATCTCATCTCATATGATCTTTAATCCTGACAGTGTCTCCTGTGAAAGACAGAGGAGACAGGGACACAAAGCAGACTGAATGTAACACGTTCAGCAGTACAGTGTCAGGGTGTCCAGGATGACTTAAAAAGTAGATATGATGCAGATATTTAAGTGTCATTAAGATGGCTGAAAACAGAATTTTTAGTATGATTTTCTGTGAATTTCTCCCGTGTGAGGGCCAGGCCTGGTGTTTTGTCAATTCCAGGGTGGAACTGCTGCTCAGACATGGACAGGGAGGCAAGCCACTGCTAGTATCTCCATCAGCCAAAAGGTTTGGGCACAGGGCACGGTCAACGGAGGAGAGAAAGACTGAACTGGGATTATCACTCAAAATCCCAAAGATAAAAAAGCATTTGCAAAAGAGGAATTGTGCAGTGCCCTTAGGTGTGAGCTTACTCACTGCTTGCTTTTTCATAAGAAAAGACACCAAAATACCCAACCTTTAGGTGTGTCCTGAAGCAGAACTTTTTTTTGTGTGTCAAAATTTATATTTTTACATATATATAGTACATAGAAGAATGCATACCCACACATACATATACACAGATGCCCTCACACAGGGGTCAGGGAGCTCGTTTCTGCCAATGTCTACTTTTTAAAGTGTTTAAGCACGTGGCTGCAATGCACATAGTCAGGTATTCCTGCCTTACACTGTCCAGCTGCATACTCCCTCTGCTGTAGCATCATACTAATGAGTACATATGGCCCTGGGAGTGCTCTTTCTCTGCCCAAACAAATTTGAGAATGGCTGGAGGGAGCACTAGTCCATCTATATCCAGCCGTACGGACCTCTCTGAGGCTGTGCAGATCCTACTGTCCTTGAAAGCCTTGTGTAAAGTGCCCAAGACAATGCAGTGTTTGTGACAGAGCAGTAACTAACCATAGGTTAATGCAATAGACACTATCATTTAATATCTCACAGGCCACCATCTGAGTATACTTCAGACCTGTCCTGAATACAGATATTACTAGTGGGTTGCAATTTGTCTGTGCCTTTGCCTGCAGCTGCTCCTTTCTATTATTCTAGCAAATATTGCAGAAATTCATAAAAGCCATAGAAGAGTGGTAGGCTAATGAAGTGCGCTCCTGCTACCATTTCCTTGTCCTCATTATTAATCCACTCTACTTTTTCATCAGTCCATATCAAGTCTGTCTCCTACTAAAAAAAGATGCTTCCTTTTTCACTTTGCATTGATATGAGCCTTTAATTCAACCCTGTCTGCTGGCTTTGACAGAACTGCACTAATTTGTAATCAGATTGAGGCTATGACACTGTTCAAGTGCACACAAAATATGAAGGATACAGGAGAAAGGAGAAGGGACAAGAGAGAGAGAAAAAGAAATGGAAAGATTGTATGCACAAAGTCGATGTTTCTGATGTGACATTCAACTCCATGCACAAAGGGACACAGAAGGGTCCAGGGAAAGAGATTTGCTTGGAAAGACTCTGATTCCAGACAAAATACTGCTCTGCTATACCTTAGCATATTAACAAAAAAGGAGGTATGGAGGAGAAAGAGATGACAAGGTTAGCCAGGGAATGAAAAAGAACTACGGGGGACCAAGGGCATGGCTGAGGGTAGAGAGACAATGGAGAGACAAATGACAAAGCAAGGAAGGGAAGTAAAACAATAACGTGTGGAAAAGAATCAAAACATCAAGACAAAGAAAAAGTAAGGGGGGAAAAAGTGCAAAGATAGCACAAAGAGAGGAAGAGGTATCCTGACAACCAGCAGCACACCTGTGACTGCTGGTGGCTGCAGCTGCTCCTCAGACAGGAGCAAGTGGACATAGGAACTCGCTATCCCTGACCGAGTGTGTGTGAGGCCAGGAGCTGCAGAAAATGAAGCTGCCACACCCTACCTCCATTCTTTTCCCTGTCAGGGCCCAAGTAGAATTCAATAAGGTTTTTGCTTTTGCTCTGGCACACTGTTCTATTAAAGCCTCTCCATCCTTCTTTATGGTAGCCAGGGGTACCCCAATCTCCCTCCCCTAGGAGGCAGGAAGGTAGGAAGCCTAATATCCCAACCATTTCCATTACACCCTTTACTTCATAGGGATTATAGTGTACTTAGCCTTATTTTCTCCTCACTTTATTGAAGGTATAGTTTGGTGGTCTTTATGCATGACAAATCTCCAAGGCTGCCATAAGATGTCTATTTTCTTTCAACTCCTTTGAGGGGAAATACCTCCCTGCTCCGCCACGCACATGGAATGGCTGATTACACGTGAGTTAGTACACCCAGCAGCCAGGCATGTGGTATTAAAACTGTAATTCAAGGGCACAGAGAGTGAATGTTATGAACTATTAATGACTTTTTCTCATGGTTTGGTCCAAAACTGTGATCTTAGTTATTTGTCACTTAAAGGGACCTAGGCAGAAATAGAATTTAAAGCTATTGATTGCAAACACTTTTATCTACAAAGCCAATATGAAACACTGAGCAATAGCAGGCTGACTTATGTTACAGCTTCTTCTCTTTTTATTCTTTCTTGAAGAGGTTTCACCAGGGATTACATCTTTACGGTGCAGAACTGTGCTTTCCAGGTGAGCTGAAGCAGGATGGATTTGAGGTTTGACAGTCTGTATCAAAGCCTTCCTCCAGTTTAGAAAGCACGTGTGGGTCTTTGAGGGCTGTCAGCGTGAGTCCAGCTCTGCTCCCACCCACCAGCAGACATTCAAAGGGGGCAGAGTCATGACACTGCTCAGCCTCTGTACAGCCCGTACCCACAAGGGGCTGCTGTATGCCCCCAGACCCAGCCGAGCAAGCTCACACACACACACACACACATACACAGAGGTGTCTTGGAGGACCTCCAGACCCTGCACTCACCCCACTCACTGACTTGAACCTCGTGGTCCCTCCAGTAGCCAACTGGCAGACAGCTTGGTATCTCCTTGGCTCCCAGAACACTTGACTGACCACTGGCCAGTCCAGCCTGATGTTCACTGATGACACATGCTCATACACACAGCCCTTCACAGCCCATCACATGCCCCATTGGTGACCCACAGGCACATGGGCACTAAGGCCTGTGGGTACCACTCCACTCCCCCCACTACACACACACAAGAAAATGGGAGAAATGGTATTTAATGAGAAAACAAGGACAGACTGCACTGGCCAGGGGCAGGGCAGGGTCAGACAAGGATGGAGACCAGCATCTTATGTGCATAACCACCCCCTTTTTTGCCTTTTCCCTAATTTTTTCCCATGCCTGTTCCTCCCCAGAATCTCTTGATTCCCTGGATTCCATACTCACACCAAACAGCCTGTAAGTCACATGCAGTCCCAAGAGGCTCTACCCTGCATGACATAAAGGCCCATCTCCATAGGGGCCATGATAGGGGGAATGTCAAAGGTGTCCGAGTGCCTTTTGCTGACCCCATTACAATGGAAGTCCCCCTGGCCGTGGGGCTGATCACCTCCTGTGACAGCCCAGGGAGAGATAGGAGCACAGTCATGCCCCAATCCAGCCTTGTGCCTCCAGCCTCTTCCCTGTGTGAGAACACCAGTCCTTTCAATCATTCTTCATTCAATATAACTCAACACTACCCAGTTGCTCTGAAGGTCTTATAAGATTTTGGAAATGTCATGAGCTATAAGCTTAGTGGTGCTCTAATAGAAGGGGAAATGATATGTGAAGGTGAGGTGCCATCACCTTCAGCAATTGCCATCACCTGCCACCAGTGTGTCCTTCAGAGATGCATACCCACACCTGAGACAAGGGCAAGTAAAGATTTCTAAAGCAAAAGAGAAAAGAGGTGTGAGGAAAGAAAATATAAGCAGAAGACAGAGACAAGATGGGAGGTAGACTGGCCTCGACCTACTGCTCTCAGAAAGGAGGGAGAGGATGAGGACAGGGCAGGGAAAGGACAGGGAAACACTACAGGAGCAGAACAAATCTACTGACAAGGAGAGTGGCATGGTCTGCAAGGCTAATTTTTCATCTGCAAATACGTGGATACACACAGGGAAGGAGAATGTGAAAAATAAGAAAGTGGAAAAGAAATACATTTTAAACAAGGCAGTGCATTCAAACGTGGAAATACGACAGTGCAGAACTGAGAGGACCCATGTCAAATAATCTGATTAAGCCAAAGTAAATTTTCCAGCAATTCAGAGACAACTAGAACTGTACTTAAAGAGGCATAACTTATGAAAACCTCAGTGTGACTCCCATTTGCTGAATGTGAAGTGGTAAGTCTCTTTGGTAAGTCATGTAGTTGGAAAATTTTCTGCAAGAGGTGCAATATTATTGTCCACACTGCAGGGTTTGGTAGAAATAGCTATAGAAATGCTCAGGGCAGTGCAGCCAGGAGCTCTGCCACTGTCTTCCCCCCAGCTCTGCCCCTCTTTCAGAGCAGTGTAGGGAGTGACTGGTACAGGAAGGGACGCAGGCGGCCAGGAGGACCAGGTGGGCAAGCCTGTGCCCTTCCTGCCTCTCTGCCATAGCACCATCAGTGAGGCACTAACATCATTTTAATTACTAGCATGAAATAATTTCACAAGAATCCTGTAATCATGGAGTCACAGGATGGTTTGGGTCAGAAGGGACCTTCAAAGACCAGCCACTTCCACCATCCCCAAACCCTGCCATGGACAGGGACATCTTCAACCAGATGACCTTGCTCAAAGTCCCATCCAGCCTGGCCTTGGACACTTCCAGGAATGGGGCATTACTCTTTCTGCTCTGAAACTTCATTTTGTTACCCACTCTAATCTTTGGCAGCCAGCAAAATGAAGAGCTGGTAAACAGCCATTCTCTGCACTTCATAGCCTGGGCTCCAGCATTTGTTTTAATAAATAACACAAAATTTTTAGCTCTTGGCTTTTGTTTTCATTCTTCCAGCTGCACTCTTGAAAATAATTCTCTCTCATCTTCTCCTTCAGATCTCACTAAAAAAAGGAGAGAAGCTCAACTTACAACTGAATAATTTTCATTACAAACAGACTTTGAGAGGTAAAAAAAAAGCTTGATAGACTAGAAGATGATACTCCTGCTGAGAGAGAATCTAAGAGACCTATTAGAGAAATACTAAGAGTTGTTTTACAAGAATACTACATTCTTAGGATAGACATTAAGGAGAGAACTAGATACTAGAGGATCCACATGAGAAATTTAGAGAAGTGACTGAATAACAGCTTGCATTCATAGAGAGATGCAATTAATTATGAGACTTATTTGTGTTGATTTCACCCCTAGAAGTGCAGAAAAATATAAAAATTAAATACTAGTGTTTATAGGCTGCACAATTTGTTGATGCAAAAGGTCTCTGTGACTAGGTAGAACTGTCTAAAACCACTAAGATTACACTGAAGGCTAATGGAAGAATATATATATATATATTTTAATAAGCAAAGAACTGTATTGCAGTTCATCTTTAAAAACACTTCAAAAAATGCTATCTGAATGTTTTCAATTGCCACACTTCAGTTCTTCTGGCTGGATACATGGAGGCACAGTCCCCTCCAGCATGATTTAAAGCCTCTCCCTGCACCATACCTACACAGCTCTGCCTGTGCCAGGGTCTGGGCACCACAACAAGCCATGGCTGCTGTTTCTCTAATCCACACTTTCTCTGACACCTTTGGAGGTTTTCCAGTGCCTTTGGGTCTTTTCCTTTGACTGGCTTTGTCACAAAACCTGTTGATAGTGCTTGCCCTGCTATTAGCCCACCAGTTTATCTGCAGCAAAACTGAAACAAGCACTGTCTTTTTGTCTTTGGCAAGTGCCACCTCAATGGCCTGACACAGCTGACTCCTTTGGGCGCTTCCAGGGAGCTTTGGAAACCACCTATGTATTTTGTCTTAGTAAAATCCCAGAAGTAAGTACAGAGCTCTTGAAAATTAATGAAAGTTTTTGAGAAGGATCATGGTAACTACATCTGTGCTTACACACACACATCTAGAGAAATGCCCTTGATAATAGAGTGAAAATAAAGGATGCAGATGGGGGAAAACTGAAAGACATTAAGAGGTCTGGAGGGATAAGGCAGTTTAGAGGAGAAGTGGGGTTTGGATTTAAATTGGAGATGCTTTTGAAATAAAAATGGTACTTGAGAAAAGGTTAAGGCTTACTGGAGAAGATTTCTGAGGTGAGAATATAGCAGAATAATTAGGATCAAGTGAAGGGGAACATAATGAGATTGGATGGTGACAAGTGCCATTTTGTTGCTGTGACTGAAGGAGCTGGTGTTACAGGAGATTTTTGGCTATGGAAAAGCCAGTCTCATAGATAAATTACACTCCCCTCCCCAGCACTGAGATGTGCTAATTCGATTTTATGGTTCAACAGCATTTTCATATGGGCTATAAAGCAATTGGTTCATAAATTCAGAAAAGTCACAAATTAAGAAAAAGTGATACACAAACACTCTGAAGACAGGCATCACTGAGGCTTGATTTGGCTGCCTGTGCTTCTTTGGAGTGTATGTTCTCAAGCATCCCGAGCAGCAGCACCACCACTGCCCCAGAAGTGCAATTTTTTCAGCAAGAAACTGCTTGGGGCAGTTGTTCAAGATTTCAGGGCATCTGAGGACTCCTCTGGGGCAGTGGCTTTGGCACAGCACCTGACAGGCCCTGAGCCAGATGACATATGCTGTGAAGTGAAGGTGCACTGACTCCTGCATGCCAAGAGTCAGGCTGGACTGTGTGTGCTAAACAACATTTTTGGAAGCTCAGCAAAGCCCAAGGTGTCCAGAACACACTGGATTTTACTGTGCGTGCACTTCATAAGCATACACACATAAGTCTCCCAGGATTTCCCTGTGGAAAATATGGAAATCATCCTGCTGAAAGTAATTTTTCTTGCACAAGCTGTTATGGTCTGGTTTTCTGTATATTAATTACATTTTAAGTGCATTTGCTGAAGCCTTGTTTTGATGGGCTTACTAAGTTATTGCCAGGAAGACACTTGTTACAGGCAATGGAATGTAAAAATTACTGAAGTCCAGAATATGGTTTTGTTCATTTGTAGCATATGTATTGGCTAGATAATACAAAACCCCGGGGTTTAAGCAATTGCAGAGCTAATGTTTCACAGGAACAGCACAATCTCTTTGTGAAACTGCTGCAGATATGGAACTGTGCCTTTTGCCTTTGCCACTTATGTAGCACCTTCGAAATGCAAGCATCACTTCTGATTTCCCTTGTGTGCTTAGTTGATCCCCACCTGGGATGGTGCTCACATGGTGACTGACAGCAGATCCTTTATCCCTGCCAGAGCTGCAATGACACAAGTGCTGTGGTCCAGGCCACCCATTGCCACCTGCTCTGCATCCACCGATAACACCCAGCCATGAGAAAATGGCACTGCTGGAGAAGGGTGAAGGTACAGGGCTCTTTTTGAGACTTCTCACATCAGATTACGAAAGACACAAAAAAGTGGAACCTTCTGATTGGGACAGGTCACGGTAAAGACTAACACTGGCTAATTGCATTTTCTAGTACTTTCTTGATGTATGTCAGATGCAGAGGCAGTGATTGCTATCATGCATTTGCTCGGAGAAAAATATTACATGACACTAAAGCAACATCAGAATCAGTGCACCTGCATTTCCCAGTTCCCACTGCTCAAGCTCGCTGTTCCTTCTGCCGTCAGACCATAAGAGACACATGGTGTCTGCAGCACTGATTTTCTACAGAGGGCACAGGGCAGGTATTTCTAGGTTCCCAAGCATTTAGGTTTAAGATCCAATAAGCCTCTGCTAACAGAAGCTGCACCCATGAAGGAAAAATATTGTTCACTCTGCCACACATTCTTACATGTCTTTGTAATGTTACCTATGTATAATTTTGGTGATGTTGGGTAGGTCACAGTGTTTCCTAAGCAAGAACAGACAGTGCCATTTTATTACTGCCAAATAATACTGCAATTAATACTAATACTAATACCTAATGCTAATATGGCAACTAATAGTGGAGCAGGACTTTACTGTTCACTGGAAACCTCTTCTCAAGTGAAGAAAAAATTACCACAGGTCCGGACACACAAGAGGCAGACATGCTAGATATTGAGAAATGTTTATTCCATAATGATACAAGATTGGTTTTGGTATCTCCTTCAGCCTTTGCTTTCTGTTGGCATCTCTGATTGGGACCAAATACCACTTACCCAAACTCACAGCATGCTGCTTGGCTGACCTGTTATATATGTTGTAATATCACCACCTGTCAACTTGCATTGCCCTTGTTAGACTTCTAAAATGGTTATTTAATAAAGGAAGGTGATATGACTCATCAAGGAATAATTTGAATTATCATCTGTAGATAATTCATTATGCACACATTTCTTGTGAGATCCTTAAATCAGCAGGGTTTCTTAATCAGAGACTTAAAAATTTTGTGTGTAACAGCTAGAGACTTGACCCATAAATCAGCAGCCAGGCCAGCAGGTCCAATTCACGCTTCACATTTTTTCCCTGTGAGAACGAGACACTTAATTACCACCAAGGTCACAGAAAAGGGGAAAAACCCTGTAACACAGAGTTGGTTTTGACAGCATCAGTTCTGGCAGTGTTTTCTGAAAGCAGAGCAATTTGCAAGCAGAAGACAAAAGCATGGTCGGCAACAGGGTGATCCAAACGAGTGTCGGTGGTACCACTCGAGTTATCAGAATCTATCTTCTTCTGCCTGTGGAAGATACTAGTTACTTAAGAGAGACAGTCATATTCTTTGCCAGATTTTATTAGCAGAAATAATTAGTTATTCTGATGCAGCCTCCTTTTCTATTGTTCAGTGAAGAAAACTCATGGTTTGCACCCTTCCCTTTGCGAGTGAGGAAGGGTTCTGTGCAGTTTCTGGGAGGAACCAGGTCATGGCTTGACCATGTCCCCCAGCTGTGATGCAGGGTGCCCTGGGGCTGGGCTGGAGGCACTGTGGTCCCCAGGGCCATGCTACAGGCAGCCAGGACTGCTGGGCAGCGGGGCAGGGAGGGATGGGAAGGAGGGAAGGATGGGAGGGAGGGCAGAGCCTCAGCAGGACCTTCAACCCTTCCTAAAATGAATTCACCAAGGGGTGAAGCAGGTCGAACCACTTTTGTCAGTGCAGATGTTTTCTTCTGCCCCACTGAGATAGATGGGCCGTGTAGAGGGAGGGACCAGGACTAGCACAGCCAGAAGAAAATGTGTTAAGCACAGCTCTCCAAAATGCATTAGCCTCTCTTATGATTTCAATCTCTTATTTTCATGAAATGGCATGGATTTAGCAAGCATATAAACCCCTGTGAATTTGAAAAGGAAGTATAGGTTTATAAATCCACATTTGCCCAGCTAAGTAAATGGCCCGAATCTCAGAAGCCGCTTCCAGATTCCCCTGCGGGGAACAGCACTGAATGCCTGGTGCCTCTGAAAACCAGGTGATAAATTTCAGAGTTTTGCAAACTCTGGGCTGAGGGTTTTGCCAATCGATAGCCATCGTTCAGATATAATGAGCTGTCCAAGAGCACCCAGTCTGGATGATGGATGCTTGTCTGATCCTGCAGCAGAGACTTTAACCAACTGGACATGTTTATTGGATTGGATTCAGCAAATCAGAAACAACTAATTAGTTCTGTCAGTACTCATTTGAACTAGAGTTAGGGATTTGGGCAGGGTGGTTTTTCATTTGCTATTCTGTTTTCTCTTTCTAGCCATGCAGCTGTTATAGTTCATTAAGGCTGGCAAGTGCCTGAATTCTGGTCTAACTTTCCTTAACAGGTGGTTGAGGATGGCGGACCCCCAAGGAGAGAGTGGGGAATCAGCCCACCAGCAAAAGGAAATTTCTGTGAAGAGTGACCCCACTGAGATATCTTGGAAATCACTGCATGCAGTAGGAATCTTTGTGTCCAAAATTTTCAAGGGTTCAGCAGACTTGAGCCCTCTTGAACTGGAGGAGATGGTGCATCTTTTTACGTTTTACACAAAAAAGGTATTTTTGTTTGCCCATGAGTAACAATAATTATTATTTGTACTTATTAGAATAATTAAATAAGCTCAGCATGAAAATATGGCTGGTTTCTTAAAGCATGATCAGTTAAATACATTTTCACTGGTGGCAAAGCTGTGTCCAAAAATACATTTGAGCTGTAGCATGTATGTAAAGTCAACCTTTCCATGTAACTAACTCCTCTTGTATCTACTGCTTGGGAATCTGTTACAGGTGGTTTTTCAAGGTACCCTTGGATAACAGATCTTTTATCACAGTAAGGGTGCACCAGAGAAAAGGAGGCTGCAAACTGGCTGTGCTCCAGCTCCAGAATGAGACAGGACTGTGTTGCTATTTTAGTTTCCTCCTGGTTGCTATATGGTAATTTGATTGTGTTATTTTACTTCAGCATGCAATTCTGTCCATTCTTCCCAAACTCCAACATGGGAGCTGTAAAGAGATGAGAGATTTATTTCGGGGCTCAGTCAGTTTTGAACATGATATGTTCAGTAAATGAGTATATTCTTGGGCAGAAAGCAGCAATCACACCAGCAGATAAGATTCATCTCACTGTCAGATAGTGGAGGGAAGATGTTTGATGTTTTATAACGTACGGACAAGTGGCTCCAGCATTCAGAGTGACAGAGGAAGGGATAAAGTTGTCAAGCATCTTCCTTACTGCTATGGCTGTGGTCAGCTAGAAGCCACCTGTCCAGAAGCGAGGCATTGAAAGATTGCATGCAGCACTACGGACTGATGATGCCTGAATCTGAGCTCTTCCAGCTGAAGCAGCTACTTTGTACTAGCAAAGATGCATTTCTCAAAAAAACACTGCTGCATTTGCTTTCATTAGCTGGGATACCATGTCAAATGTGCTATGAAGTGTCTCGCATTAGGTAAAACAGAAAACCATTTCTTCCCTTCAGTTCTATTATAGAATCATAGAATGGCCTGGGTTGGAAGGGACCTTAAAGATTATTCAGTTCCAACCCCTCTGCTGTGGGCAGGGACAGCTTTCATTAGACCAGCTTGCTTAGAGCCCCATCCAACCTGTCCCTGGACACTCCCAGGGATGGGGCATCCACATTATGCTGATAAATGCAATTATTTCTAGCTATGTTTGAGTGGTAATACCAGGTTGGCTTTGTCTGTTTGTGTTATTACTACGGGTATTCGTAGGCAGGCAAGATGCTGGAAATAAGGACAGCACTGCCTTACCTGGAGGCTGTGCTGTACAACACAGCAGCATTTCAAGCCCACAAAGCCCCAGTGTAAGACCGGCTTTGCCTGAAGCAGCAGCGTGTCTCACTCACGGACCCTCAGGAGGCGAGGTGATAATCGGCTGCTTGTCTGCTACAGGGAGCATTTTCCATGTTCCTCCTTCTCTGGCCTTTCGCAGTAAATCTGTAAATTTTCCAGTCCTGACGTCGGTGAACACTTCCCCTAAATGCCCCAGGGGCATCTGCAAGCCCTGGGTACCTGGGACCAGAAGGAGACAAACTCTGCTGGCTTTGCTTATTTCTGCTTGGGAATTCACTCCGGATGTCTGCAGTTCCACAGAGGTGTAATGGTAAAACAAAGCAGATCGCAGAGTCAGCTATTTTTTATGCAGCTTTTCAAACTAAAATGTGAAGAAAAGGCAACACGAAACGCAATTTTAAGGGTAGAAATCAGATGCTTTTCTGATTGCTTATCTTATCTGAACCAGAGGACTGTGAAATGAGCAGCCTCAGGCAGGTTTGACCAAGAGGGCTCCGGAGCTGCCGTGAGACTGTGACTGATTCCAGGAGAGAGGGTCTCCCTCTCCCCTGCTGCCTTGTGTAAACCCGAAATTATTCCTTCTTCTCTCCAAAGAACTGCCTTTCTGGAGTAAATAGCATTTGTCATTACCAGGAAGGGATGCTGACACTCCTTTTTCTTCTTAAGGCTGGCATCATTCATGTATGTGCGCTCGGGCTATCAGACCAAGCAGGCAGGCTAGCTTACAGAAGTAGAATCAGCACATTTGACTCAATAACATTTTTTATCATTAAATAAATAAGTCTCCTAAAAATTCCCACTTCAGCCATCAGCAAAATATTTTACCTACTAACAAACAACCACATCTCACCGCTGTGCTGCATTCAGAAAGCATTAAATCGGGCTATTAGAATTCATTAAATTGCCTTAAAAAGCACAATGGGCATATTATCACAGAGGCACACGCACTTACACACGCACATTGTTCTCTGCCCAGGGAACACTCCCTGTCACCTTTCTCTGCAGTCACGCACACCAGGAACTCCTTTGATTTTAATGAACTCAAGATTTTCCCGTAACTAGCCGTCTCCAGGGCTCTGGGAAAACAAACACTCCGGAACGCGGCTCGTTTGGCTGCGTTGTCACAGTCTGCATCGCCCACTACAGTCTCCTACAATAGGCACTTATTAGCGTTGGAGAGACTCGCCAGCTATGCCGTGCACAGATCAAAGGAAGTTCAAAAGCCTTCCACGAGTTCCGAGGGTTAGTCCTGCTGGTAATAACATCAATGATGAAATTGCAATTGTATTTGATGGGAGCGAGAGCAGGCACCTTGGGTCTCATCCTGGGAAGTACTGAGCTGCTGCAGTCCCCAGTAGGTCCAAGGAGAGTAGTTCAGTGCAACGCAAAAGCACATCTTATTTATTATCAATATATTTACCAGGTAGTCCAATTAAACTTGACAGCCTGTTTATTGAGGCTTTCTGCACAGTAGAGACTGTACAGGTATCAGCCAACCACAGCAGCAAACTGAGCAAAAGGTGCCGGTCTCTTCATTTGAGCTGTACATCATTCACAAACATTGATACAAGTCAAATAAAGGTCACAGCACATTTATATCTAGCTTTAGGTGAAAGAACACCAAAGCCTTTTTTATGCTGACAATGCTTCCCAAAATTTATTGTGACCTTCAAGAACCTGAAAATATTCTGCACCATCATCATCTCAGGGTCAGCATACATTCAATATTCATTAGAAAAGGAAACTGCTGGGGTGACAGAAATCTGGTGGTATAGATTAGCTGCTGAGATTTTTGATTTCCCAAATCATCTAACAGGAAAGCAGCCAGGGGAGAGAAGGGAGAAGGGAGCTTTGGCAATTATCTTGTCTGAGTTAGTTATGCCTCTGCTTACAGTACACATGTGGCCATGAGTACTTCAATAACCAGTTAACTCTCATTTTATCTATTCTCTCCTTCCCATCACCATGTCTTTGAGATCACAGCCTCACCAGACAAGCTTCTCCATCTCATCTCCTAGGATCATTACTTCACTTGAGCCTTAACTCTTGCCCCCTCTTTGATACCCCAAAACCTGCTGATAGGGTTTGTATCTGGTGAGGTGCTGAGTGACTCTGGCGTGGTGCTCAGCAAAGTGGGAAAGAAGGTTCCCCAAGTAGAGGGGACTCCACATCTCACAGAGGTGGTACCTGAAGTGTGACCATTTCAAATTGTTCCTTTCTAATCTGTTTTTGTGCTTTCACCCAGCAAATGGTACTATGTTCTTGTTTCCATCACTCCTGATATTTTCCCAGTCTAGCCATTTGATTTTTAGATTTGGTAACTCACCAGTTACAGTGTCTGTTTGGTAAAGTGCATATGTTTCCTGCTTTGTTATTTCACCAAAGTTGGGGCTCCTGGCAATGAGTGTTAATTATATCAAAGGCAGCAGTTCACATTAAGGTAGAATGTTCTTAGCTGCTTCACTGGAAAGTGAAGTTGTTTTTACTCTACATTTAGAAAACATGCCTATGCTAAATCTATTTAAATCAAGTAAATCCCGATGTGAGAGAAATATAGAAGATTCTGGGCTGAACCAGATGGATCAGGGATTGTGTTGCTTCTGGAATGGCACAAAAGCATATCTGGACTTTCCTGTTCAGTGTATTTTTTTGTGCAATTTTTATTCTCCTATTACTCTGAGGTCGTAGTTTGTGCCTTTGTATTTGAGGATTTGTTAAATGCATCTCCCACTAGAGCTTTTTGATTTTAAGCCCATTAAAATCTATCTGCTTATTTGTTTATATAAATCACATTATGGATAATAAACATAACAATAAAATATCATCCAGGGGTGTAGAGTGGGTATGAAGGGTTAGATCACATTGCTGGAAAGATAAACAGAGACAAACACAGAAAAGAGTAGTGCGAAGGGTGCTGTAGCATATTTTAAGAGATGTAGCATGTAGCTAGGAAATTAATGAATTCCAATTATATTCCACTTTCTTTACTTTCTCTGCCATACATTTTCATGTTTAGCACATTGCATGGTTCATTCTGCACCACTGTTTTTCAAGGACTTAAGTGCCTGTTTAAAACTCTTCTTTTCAGTAGATTTGCTTTCTGGATTAGCTACTTAGCTGCCTGTTATTGTCCATGAATTCTGATGTTACTTTGTCTTGGAACCAGTAAGATACCAAAAAAAAACAACATTTACACTGCTGTAATAAGCAGGCTAAGGAGAATTTAACCTTTTGCTGAATTTTTATATAACTTAGAGATAGGTTCTTGAATATAAACCTAAATTTAACTCACAAAAACCGTAGAATAAAGTTCATTTTAAATGTAGTTTTAAGAGTGTTCTCCTTTTCCAGACTGAATTTCAAGGAGTCTCTTGTGATTTAAAAACCTCAGCCCTGTAATCTCTCAGTAGAAACCAGGTAGTGTGGGTGAAACCCTTAAAGGCTACGTGGGGTCCAACTTAAGTGACCTAGAGGTAGATAGTGAAGAATGGACTTTTCCCCATGGGAAAGCTTGCACCTCCTGTTGCTGTCTCTGCCCTGATCCCCACTCACGTGGCTGGCTGTAGGTGGTAGCTGACAGGCACTGTCCCAGCTTCCCGTGCTGGGAGCATGGTCCTGGTGGGCATAAATGGACCCTGGCAAAAACTGAACCAAGTCATCCTGTGCAACACCATTTGCTTGCAGCTGGATTTTCAAATATGCTCAGAAAAGGCCAGTAAGCAAAAGTAAATATGTACTAACTGAATAATGTCTAACAAATAAATGGGCAGCTTGCACATTTTAACAGGTAAGGGACTAATAAATCAGGGATCAGTAGTCCTTGTGAGGGATACCAAATGTCGGCACTGGAGCACTCTGGTGTTTTGTGGTACAGACATGCAGCCTGGGACATTTCCAAATGTAGAACTCAAGGCACATCACCCGCCCCCAGCCAATAGCACAGGTCTAACATATGCAGAAAGCCTCAGCTTGTCCAACAGGACACCAGGCTGCTGGATCCCAAATCTGGTGTTTGACACCACTACTTATACCCCCCTTACGAAGAGGTGTCTCCAGCAGAAAGCCAAGCTTTGTGTCCAAGGTTGGACAAAATGGATTTGGGCTCTAAAGTCCTGGGATGACAGAAAAACCAGAGTGGTTGAGTGAAGCCAGCAATAAGCAACCTCATCCTGGATGAGGGTCTCTGGACTACCCAGAATGGCCACTGCTGTCACTGCTATGCCAGCACTGATTGATGTGAGTGTAGCCACTAGAAGAGGCAAATCCTGGGAGAAGCCACCAAGGTGACCTGCCCTGGGAAACACTGATTTTTATGGGATTTTTGAACAGAAGTGTAGCTCAGACTGACCTGGGCCAATGACTGGCTTTTGTTAGTGGTGTCTTTGAAGATTTATGAGTTCAAAACAACAAGCAAAGCAGCTGATGAACATTCTGGACATGGTTTTGAGTTTATCCAGATTATTTTCTCTCCTGGCATATTTCTAACTCATATTACATTAAGGCTGTTTAGTGTTATGTTCATTATAGCGTCTTTCATTAGAATTTCTCTCTTGGGTATGAAGAGATAATCCACATGAATATTTTTTTCCATTATGGGCCACATTATTAAGTCCATTATTGTATTTTAATTGACATTATTACAGCACATTAAGTACTTTGACATGGGTTAGAGATAGTTTGTTAATAACACTATTACTAAAATACTAAAAGCTGCGTTTCTATTCTGGTTGATGTTGAAGCTTTCAAAATTGTACTCATTCTGTCACATAGCTTGGGAACACAAATCTGGCATTATCTGACTGTCCTTTATAGTGCTTCTAACTTCTCTAATAATCTGCTGTTTCAACAATGCCCCTATAAGTCACTGAACCAGAGGTGATGCAGAACAATATATCACGTCTGGTTACAGTTATTGGCTGTGTCAAAGAGAATTTTATCCTATCCAAAAAGTCTGAATGACTTCAGCTTTGCTATTTAAATGAATAATGATAGAATAACTCAGGATATTTAGAGAATTTGTGGGGCTTATTTACATTCTTTTGGGATGTTTTTTTCCAGTATTTGTTTCAGATGTCTTTGTGGCTCCTACATCCTCATCAGAACTGTAAACACTTTTATCATCACCAAATCCTTTTCAGCAACACCCTTCATGAATTAACAGATCAAATTTGTCAGCTACACTATATCTGTTTCTATTCATCATGGACAAATTTGCAGTTTTCTGTCCTGTGTCATGTTCCAGGTTAAACAGAATTAAAGAATAGCAAAAGGAATGGGCACCTTATTTTTATTTGCTTGTTTGTTTTTGTTTTTTTTTTAAAAAAACAAAGCTAAAGAGGCTGGTTTACAGTGAAACACAGTAAGTGGGGAGCTTTGATTAACATGTAGGTTCAGCTTTCTTTCAGGATAAGACTTTATTTCAAAAGACTATGACAAAACGTCTGGTAAGAATTTTGATCAGTATAACATAAAAAAACCCCAATGAATTAAGCCTGTATTCAGTACTTATGCTTGGAGCTTATGCAGACGGAGGTTTTATCTATACTATTTAACACCATTAGACATTCTCAGGCATTACAACTTAAGTAGGCAGGTTTCTAAATGGCCTCTGGGACAATTTTGGCCTCTGGTAGCTCATCCTCTCTGAACTCCATATCCTCATGACACAGCTTGTGTGTGACTGCCCTAGTACTACTGAAATGATGGCCAGTTTGGCAGGTCACTTTTATATACTCTTCTAAAGTTTTCTACAGCAGTGCAGGTCACAGACATGAACAAGACAGCCTATTTTCCAGCCAAAATGTAGAAAGAACATTTCCATCAGCTTCAGTGAGAGATGAATCAGGTCTTGTAGGCAGAAAGCTGTTGACAAGTAAAGCAGCAAGGAAGACCAATCTTTTTCTCTATGAGACTAACAATCCAAGACTTCTATTCATGAAACTCAAATGAAACTCTCATAAACTTCCAAAGGTTTGGAAGGGACTATCTGAGTTGGATTACACCCCTCATACAAAATGTTACAAACTAGGGCAATGCAGCTCATTCCCAGCTCTTGAGTCACAGCCAGGTCAGACATACCCCATGCCCAGGGGCTGTGTTTTGTGAGCATTAGTGGGGTAGTGTGGACACTGGGACTGCTCTTGCCTTGGGAGAAAGCAAGCCAGTGGGGAAGGTTCTTTTCATCATGTTTTTCTGGGATGCTGCTGAAAGCTTAACCCTTTCCCAGGCATGAGGGCAGTCTAATTCACACAGTGCTGGGAGATTCCCTTCACTTCTTCAAGGTGGGTAGTGTATTTTCATAGCTCTCTGTCACATGGCAAGTTTGATGTGCAATGACTATAGCGTATGTAAGCCCTTAACTGTGTGAAATAGATGAATTAAACTTGACATTTGTAGATAAAACACACCAACAGCTCCCTGGTTGCAGAGTTTTATGGACCCTCTGTCACATACTTTTCTAGGCATAGGTATTTCAACTAAGTCTGTAACGTAAATCTTGCTCTCTCAGGCTTTTACTTTTCTCAGTAAGTGTTTCTTCTGTTTTCCCATGTGACACATTTTCATCTTTCTTGGATGATTTACTCCTTCCAGGGAAGACTGAGGGGTATCAGGGTAGCAGCCAGGGTGACTAGTGATGCCAGTGCTGAATGGCTTGGCTTGATTGATTGATTGTTCTTCCAACAAAAAAACTGACCAAAAACAACCTTCAAAAATCTTTCCTTGGCAATATGGTGTGCAGTAGTCCAGAGCCTACAACTGCATTGATGGGACCCACAAGTGTTTAGTGAGCAAGAAGCAGTCCTTCCTTCTTTACCCAGGTTTCCTGTTTTGTGTGCGAAGGACAACTCCTTTTGACTTCTGGATAAACTGCGTTTTGCATGCAGGTATTTTGCTAATCCAGCTGTTTTCCCTTCCCTGTAGAGGAATTTTTTTTTTTAATTGGATCATCATGATGACTTTCCCAAAACCTTCAGAGTTTTTTTCCCCCCATTTTAGCACTGGACTCCAAGAACTTCTCAATTTTAATCCTTGTTCTGCTAGAGGGGTCTTTACTATCAGGAGGTCAATTAATACTCCAATGCTCCATTTCCCCAGAAACATCAAGGGATATTTTGGTAATAATTGGAAGGTTTTGACAGAGTTCTCATTAGCATCAGCTTCATTAAAATGTTATTTAAAAAAAAAAAAGTACTCTCCAGCTGATACTAGAAAAGAGGGTTTTATGCAGAGCAGACAATTCTGAGAGAAGAAAGTCCAAATGTGCTAGGTGTGACTTCTCCTCCAACCATAACAGGCTGCTCTCTCTGTTTCAGTGCTCTGCTGACTTCCAAGTACATTTTGCATGACCTGCTATGTTAGTGCAGCAAAATCATTGAGTTCTCTGCCTTTTTTGTGGAAGAAATATATATATAATCCCCAGTCCCTGTTGCAATATGCATCCCTCCTCTGTTCCTTTCCTTTATCCACAGAGGGTGAGAAATTACCATACACCCCAGCCCCCCTCCCAGGCCCTATGCTGTGCTGTGAGAGACATGTGTGAAACACAGGGATCTCTGCTCCTTGAGCAGCAGCCCGGCACCAGACTCTCACTGGATCAAACACAGGACACAGGAGCTGGAGGGACAGTGCACTAACATCCCCTGTGGCATGCACTGACTGCAAAACAGATAGAGTGGCTGCAAAAGGTCATATAGGAAGGAAGGAGTTGAAATCAGAGGAACTGCATTCTTTCCAGTCTTTTCCATCTACTGGAGTAGTGCTGTGTATAACAACAGTACATAACACATCCCTGGGCAGAAATTAAAAAGGCTGATGGAATCCCTGTCACGTCTATAATGTTCTTTAATATCCAAATTAATAGCTGGGAAGTGTATCTTGGTAGACAGATATTTAAAAGCTGTCTCTCCCCAAAGAGGCATCCTGCCTTCTATATGAGCTAATCCATTCCTGCTCTGATTTGGCAAATGAGCCTTTATTTGCAGCCCAAAGAGACTTTCTAAAGACCCTGAAATTTGGTGCAGCTTGCACATACTCACTTGCATTTCAAGTTTTTGGGGCTAGGATCACTTCAGACACATAGTGTGAAAAGAGACTTAAGGGAACACGGGCCAAGGAAGATGTTAAAACCAAACTGCTGTTTGTGTTGGTTATGTCTGAGTGTTTTCTAAGGGTCACAGATGTTATTTTTTTATTTTTTAATTAACACCCCTGATTGCAGAACTCTGGTGCATTTATATCCTCTCGGTGTGCCTGAAGCTGCTATATGAGTTCCTCTCACTTTCACCATTCGAGGGCTGCAATATTGGTTTATGACCTTGTCAGCTTCAGGTTCATCATCCCCTTGAGAAAAGCAAAGGGTAATTCCATCACCTAGAATCACCATAAGAAACAAGATGGTCACTGCGTGAAGCAGAGTAATGCCTGGGGCTGATGCACCCGTGAAGAATGGTAAGAGTTACAGAAGATGGCTGGGGAGCTGCAGTACAGAAGGCTTCAGGGGGACCTCATAGCGGCTTTCTAGTACTTGAAAGGGGCTTATAAAAAAGATGGAGAGCAACTTTTTACATGGGTCGATAGTGATAGGACAAGGGGGAAGGATTGTAAACTAAAGAGGAGAGAATTAGATTAAAAGTTAGAAATAAATCATTTACTCAAAGGGTAATGAGGCACTGGAACTTCTAAGGTTGCCCAGAGAAGCTGTGGATGCCCCAGCCCTCAAAGTGCTTAAGGCCAAGTTGGATGGGGCTCTGAACAACCTGTTCCAGTGGAAAGTGCCCCTGCTAATGGCAGGGGGATTGGAACTGGATAATGTTTAAGCTCCCTTCCAACCCAAACCATTTTATGATTCTGTGATTCCATGATTTTCTTTTCTGTCCCCAACCCACTTGATTATTTTCCCTCTTTCTGCAGTAGTAGGTCAGACAGCCCTCCCAAACAGCATCAGGTTGGTCCAGGAGTGTGACTGAGCAAAGGAGGAACAAGAAGCTGCAGCAGCACCAAAGGCAGCCCCATCACTGCCCCTTTTCCACACTCACAGCACAGCATTTCAAAGTGTCACCATTACCCCTTGCTGACCAGCTCACTCTTCTTCAGCACTGAACATGCATTGGGGCATCAACAGGGAAAACCTGTGCTTTTTCTGCACAGGAGGACAATATATTGGAATGTTAGGTGGTAGAATTAAATGAATGCAATCTAAGGGAACTACCTTAGATATTATATTTTAATCTGTTTAAAAGTATTCTTAACCTGATAGGTCACAGTGTACACAGAAGCAGCAGGAATAAACTCTAATATTTCTGATTTCTGTGCCAGTCAGTTTTGGCACCAACAGGTGAGATTCCCCATCATATGATCAGGATGGGTCTTTACTCCCCCTGCTGTTTCTAAAGGACTCCTCCTTTCCTGTCCTGCTCTCTCCCCATGCGGAAATTCATTTAAAAGGCAAAATGGCCAGAATGCCCTTTAACTGTAACTGGATATGGACTTCCTTCAAAACACAGTTAACTAAAATCCTCTTATTCAGAGGAACAGATTTCTGAGGTCATTTGGCCCTGACTTGTTTTGCTGTCCTAACCCAGCTAAAGAGAGGATAAAGTGAATTCCAGTGCACCAATGGTCCCTGTAAAATTGCTGGTCAATATGCATGCCATTCTAGCTTCTTGCTATGTTCCAGTATTCAATCATAGCTGGAAGATATCTTCTGACTGCAGTTGCTGAGGAATACTGCATTGTTGCTGTTTTCTGCAGTGAAAAAGTAAGTTTTCCTCAAAGGAATATTGCACAATTCACAATTAAAGGAAAGGAAGGTGTTACTGTACAGTGGTGCCATGTTTGTGCTTTTACCCAGTCAGTTCTGACCTGATGCAGATTTGTAAGTGGCAAGTGCTATAAATGGCCCCTGGGGGTGGTTAACCCTTCTTCAGACTCTCTTCACTGCCCAGCCTCATCCCCCTGTCCTCTCCATGTGCTCCCATCTGCTCACATCCCATGCTGCTGGCAAGACCTGGCAAGGCCTCCCAGTGACGCTGGACCCTGCGATTGTTCTTTGCAGTGTTTGCATCCCTCAGCCTGTGTCACAGCTCTGTTGTGCCTCCTGGCAGCTGGGGGTGGGAAGCACCAGTAAGGGTCAGTACCCAATGACATTCATCAGGACAGATTCAGGACCTGATCACACGTGCCACTTTAACAGAGTGTTAAAATACAGAAGCTCTAACCACCTGGAATGGTATGTCTAGGCAGTCTTTTGAGGGGTGCCAGAGGCTGATGGTGAGATCAAGTGTCACCAATATCTGCACAGATGCCTGCAATTTCTGACAATACAGGCTCTGAAGGTAGTTCTTTGGAACACCAGCATGAACGAAGGTGGGTAAGAGGGAAATACAACAAGATGTTAGAAACTCTTTTCCTGGAGTTATGCAGCAGCCTGCCTTAGAGGAATCACTTGTCAAAATCAACTGGTAGTAGCAATTATTGCATTTAGCTTTTGCTTTGTTTGAACCTTGTCCTGGGGAAGAGTAAGAGGATTTGGATAAAAGCCTAAACCTAATTAATCTCTTAAGTTTTTATGTTTCCTTAATTTGGCTTTATTTTTTTAGTCTATTTTTATATGAGATTCTTTTATCGCAAGAAGCCAAGTTTACATTATTGTGGTATCCCAGTTGTATTTGTTGGTAAGGCTGGATGAGGCAGTCCACAGGTAATGCCATTCAGTGGTCACAGGTTAGACAGCATTCACCCTGAAGCACATGTTACTCATGGCATTTGACTGCTCTGAAGTATCCCACTAGGAATTGCCCAAGAGAGAGCACTTTGGGCTTTAAAAACGGGCTATATAACTATTCTCTCTGCCTTGGCTGTTTGCTGAATGGGTTCTTACATACTTGATGAAGGCAAAGTCTGGAGAAACCCACCATGCAACACATTTGGGTGTAATGCACACTGAATCTTGAGGTCAACAAATTCCCAGAGAAGGAATTGAGCAGGATACCAGTGTACCCTGGTACCAGTACATTTTCAAATATATGTTAGGAAGGCAGCAAAACCATGGCAAAATTCTGAAAACACAGCAGCAAGAGCTTTGCTGCTATCCCTGTCTGTGCCGAACACGCGGCTGCCTCACCTCAGGCAGGTCCATTAGCATATGCACATTCACACCTCTCATAAATTTTTATCATACTTGGTACAAACTGTCCTGCTGTTCCCTTGCACCCTTGTGTGCACGGAGGCGTCACCATGGAGCAGACGAAAGGCAGTTTCAGAGGCTGCACCAGCCATTTCTCGGCTGCTGGCAGGGAACAGGCAGAAGGATTGTAATATGCTGAAGGAAAGGAATAACAGCTCATACATGCTCCACCAGAATTTCTACAGCAAGCAGCCATTTGTTTTTAAGTTCCTTTTCCAGTTGCTTACAGCAAACACAGCATCACAGACACCCTTTTATTCCCTGCTGCTATTTGCAGCAATGGAAGCCTCCAGATGCTCCACAGCACCTTGTACTTGTTTTGTTTAAGACTCTTAATAGAGGGTTTGTCACTACTTCATTCAATGACACATCCAAACTCACTAATAATGAGCCCCAGACTTTAGGTAATTTAATATAATTTAATTTTATTTCTTTTATGTTACTGCCTCCCATGATTCTTCAATCAAAAGACAGGTTTTCTGCTCTCTGAGGTGGTGAATACCTTCAAAATTACTCTTGAGGGAAAAAAAAATCACACCACTTCCAAATGGCTTCATTGTGTTTTAGTGAAAATCATAGAGAAATGTTTTAGTCCTGCTAAACTGGGCTGAGCCAGTTCTGTAGGCATTACGTATCTGTGCACACACTGCCATGAGAATACCTGCCACCAGCTGACACTGTTGTCATTAAGAAGTTTGAAAAGCTGACTCTTCTCTCTGCTTCAAAGGGAACTCAGATGAGAAGAAGCCAAGCAATAAATCTCAAAAGAGGGTTTTGTCTAAAACACCACAGTAACCCCTGTGATAACAGCAAATATTTGACAGACATAGTTAATTCCCAGATAAGCCCAAATCAATAAGTCCAGGATGAGGCTTGTGAGCATCAACAGTCTCCTTCCACTGGCGAATGCAGCACAGGAGGGAGCAGGAGGTAGGCTCTGAGCAGGGCTGGGCTGGAATGTGCTTCCTAAATCTCATCCTTATTGATGCCTCCCACTGCAGCAGCAATACTCATGGCACTGACCAGTTAAAACAGCACAGGGAAAACAGAGTCTTTCCCAAAGCAGTGTTATCTGCATCCTCTCTCCCCACTGCAGAGCATTCTCCAAGCCCAACCTGCTGATCACAGCCCTCAGGCTCATGTACTGATGTGATGGGGTTTAGGACAGAACCCTGGCTGACAGGCACTCTATTGAGGACCTTGGATTAGAGACCTGCCCTGCAGTGTAACAGGTGGGGAGAGGAGGGGAGGAGAGGAGTCCATTTACTTTATGAAGCTGTGGCTATGGAAATTGTGAGGACTCTGACAATTTTTTTTCAGAAATGTTTTTCTACAGAGCCAGCACTGAAAAAAAATAAAATAAATGTGTGCGATAGTCAGTTTTCCACAAAACCTCAAATGATTCCAGTGGCCCAGATTCAACAAAGTGCCTACGTATACTCTTAATTTTGGCCTATTCTGTACCCTAGTAAAACAAATGGGCAGGGAATGTTTCTGCCCTGCAGAAAAATCAAACCTTTGCTTACTGTCACAGCAGAGACCAGTCCCAAGCTTGCTCTGCAGATGATTGTGTTTGTGGGTAGTCTGGCTGCCCAAAGACTGAACATGAGGAAAACACAGAGCACTCCCAGCAGCTGAGCAACACAGCGGTGGATGATGGGGTGCTGAATAATGTATGCTGACAGAAGAATGGAAATGAAATATTGGATGCTCAGCATTTATTTTAATTGAAAATCTTTTTTTTAAAAAAAGCAGTCAAAGAATGTGGAAAAGATCTAGAGAAAATATGAGTCCACATATTTATGTCCACATCACTTGAAATATTTCTTAGGCTATTTATAATGATGTTTAAGACTAAAACTCCATGACAGTACTTCAAACAAGCAGGCAGGCTAATCAAACTGACAACAGGAGTTATAGAAGCAGTTTGATAGGAAAAAACAATCATTATAGGTCTTTGTACAAACACAATCCAGTTATATGAACTTAATACAGGGAGAAATCCTTTAGAAAGACACCATTTTAATCTGCAAAACAATTGTGTCATGTAAGTCCCGCTTTCAAATGACTGTAAGTGCCCTTCTGTTCAAGATTTATAATTTACAAGGATTTTTAGTTTGTTCTTCATCCAGCTGAGTGATCTCTTTTATGAGAGGGCACAGGCAGAGATCAGCCAAAGATCTCGCTGCTTGGAAAGGACAGCAGTTTTCATAAGGTTTGCTACAATTCCACTTGACACTGTGTTTCTGACATGTGACCACTGTGATCAGAACTAGGGGCTCAGCATCAGGCAAGTAAATGTTGCCATCCACATGATGCTCATATACACCCATCTGAATATTGCTTTGCTGACTCCCTTTCTGCAGGTATGTGATGACACACTAATTGGGGGAGGTATAACATCAAAATATATGAACTGCACATCAAATCTTGACACTTAAAGGACCAAAGTAATGGTTTTGTTTTCAAACAGAGATACCAAAGAGCTCCCGCTGAACCACTGCAGTATTGGAGGAGGTAAAAGTGTGGCAGAGCATCCTTTTTCCACATGGCAGCTCTGCAGCTGGTCTACTCAGAGAAGCAATGTTTTGAGATTAAGGAGGAACTTGTGGAAAGAGAGGTGAGGGGGGACTACAGTCACTTATATTTCATCTGATTCTTGGTATGCAACAATAGAATGCCAGGACAAAAGGTTTTGCATTAATTTTTTTTCTGAAATTCAGGGAAGTTGCCTTGGTTACCCATTCTTCTTCAGCCAGACTCTTCACTGTGAGGTAAGATGTTGACTTGACTCTTTTGTGAATCAAAATGCTGAAATTTCTTTTTCTGTGTATGTACACATCTCACCAGTTGCAACAGCATGAACTCCATCACAGCCCCCTGCAGCCTCCGAGGGCACGGCAGGACTGACAGCAGACCTCTCAGCATGACAGGGAGGTGCAGCACTGAGCTCACAGGTGACTGTGCTGTGACAGACACAGCTGTTCCAGCACCACAACCACTGACACTGGTGGGGCATCCTCTCAACAGAAATACTTGGCAATTATGAATTTTGCGAATTTAGGCCCTGTTTACTCAGCTCGTCTTTAAATCAAGTTTCAGGCTGGAAAAATGTGCCAAATTCTGTTACTTTTGTCATTTAATATGTTGTGACTTAACAACATTGAAAAATCCCTAAGGCACATGTTATGCCAATTAGCTTGCTTTCAATACTTGAATACATCTGAATAATAAATTCAATTACAACCTCTGTGTCTGTGTTATGGAAATGGGATGACATGAGGCCATACTGATGTTTATTTACCTGTCTGAGCATAATACACTTATTGTGAGAAAAAAAGGTTGTAAAATATTATCGCCTTCACTGCAGACACAAGAGTGAAGCAAAGTGCTGCCCTTGGGAGTTCTGATGTGGTGGTGATGCTGCAGAGCCCTGAGGGCCTGAGGAGATGCCAGTGAGACTGGCAGGGGATTCCCATCACCTTCCATAGGCAATGGCTCAGGATGGGAGCTTATGCCCAGGCAGTGATAATATCATTGTGAGGAATTATGGCCAGAGTGACAATTTCTTTTCAAGGCAGCAGAATATATCCTATGAAAGAGGCAACCTGGTGGTTGGTTCAAGAGAGCAAAGCAAAACCTCCAAACCTTCCTTTTACAATAACTTAGAGGTTTCACACTGAGATGTTCCCACAGTGAAGTATGGCCATGCCCATTTCTTGCACAGGCCTGAAAGAAGTGGAATTCTCTTAGAGAGCTCAACTGGTTTGTGACACAGCCTTGTTCAAAACCCTGAGGTAGAAAACCCAAAACTTTTGTGAATTATATGTCCTCTTTCTGATTTCAATTAACCTAGATTCCTTTATCTATTTATTTTTAGTTTCTACTTTTCTTATTTTATTTCAACCCCAGGAAAATCAAAAGACCAGTCATAAATAAAAGTTGTGATAATTTGTTGTTTATACAATATAAATATATTAAAGTTTGTTGAAATCATTTTCTATGCAGATAAATGAGTACAACTGTATTCTGAGCTCAGAACAGAACATCAAATTCATTACACATGAAAACATGAAAATTTTCCTATTTTGTTTTACCACTATTTGACTAATATGAAAGAATGAAAATAAAACTTTGAGCATTGAAGCGAGCACAAACAAAGCATAATGAAAATCTTGCATCCCTTGCAGTCCCTTCTGACTGATCTAATCACTTTTTGTCATAACCTTATATTTAATTATGATGCAAATAATTGCACTAAACATTGCATGAACGTCATATTAATCAATTTAGGGCAGGAGAAGCAATTTCTGTTGAATCCCTATTTCTCCAAGTCGCCATAAATAAAAGACAGGACACTTTAAAGCACTGACTGAAATTAAGGAAGCCTGACGGCAGTGCTGCTTTGCAGCTGTCCAGGCAGCCCTGCTGGTTTATGCCAGCTCTGAGGTGTCCCCTGGTGGTTAAAACAGCAGCAGGAACATCCACTGACTGTCCAAATCTTTCCTGAGAGATTAAATCAAATGCTCCCAAAAGCAGATAATGGATCAGTTTAGGTGTAGGTAAAATGTAAGAGATCATAATTAAAAAAACACAAAACAACAAACAAATCCCCCCAAACCCAAAGAAAAAATAAACAAACAAACAACAAAAGAAAATAAAAAAGGAAAAAGCTTTTATACAATGAGGTTCTTTTTCTTTCTTTGTCGCATGGGGGGTTGTGCCACCTCTGTGGGTTTTCTGTGTCATCTAGCACATCCCCTGCTATGTCAGGGACCTAGTGTGATACCCAGCTCTTTTTCTGAGTGACATTACACCTGCTTTGGTTATATTTTGCTTCTAAATAGGAAGTACTGGCAAATACTTCATGCCCTGCAATACTTAGGTGTTTGCAGTATAATGCAAACCCCATCCAGACAGCACAATTAGCAGCCCCCAGAATAGTTTGCAGGGACGATTGTCCTCCCTTCTGAACTTGCATTCCCCAAAATGTTTCCTTGCGGAAGCTAAACTTTATGATCTTGCCTTTTGGCACATCCTTTGCAAAGCTGTGCTTACTCAAACATATACTTTTTACTACATTATTGCCACTCAAAACAGTAAGAACAAACCTAACAAAACCCATAGTGCAGCAGAGGAACCGTAGGTCAGAGATGTGAAGCCCAGTCACACTGATACTTATTACAGAGAAAAATATCTCTAGGGTAAACATTGTTCAGGTTAAAAGTAGAGAAGGAATATGGACAGAAGGACAGAATAAATCAGTATCTTAGGAATATTTGACAATGTGACCTTTGCTCTGTCTATTCTACTGACACTTGGTTCCTCGTCTTTAACTGAAAATACGAATCCAAGGCTTGAGGCAATAGCAGGGTATAAAGTTTTTATTTGAGCTCACATGGTATGACACACCAAGAGAAATACAGCACTCAGGTCATCTCAAATTAGTGCCAATAAAACTTTTATGTACCCTTGCTGAGTACTTATATGATGTTCTCATCTTAGTGCTAGTCAGGATCCAGGCAGCATGCAAGTGCCTTGCTCCATCACACTGCCATGATTCTGTCTCCATTTCAGATGTCCTGGGTACTACTGCCCTGGAAGCCACAAAAAGGATGTACCAAATCAAAATGCTAATAATGTTTTGAAATTATTTTTAAAACAATTTTGTATCTCTCTGCTCAGAAAGCAAATCTGTCTCTTTGTCCCAGGCTATGTTGTCCCAGCCACATCAAAAGCCAAAGGAGGGTCCCCAATGAAGGAAATCTCAGTGATGGGAAGCAAAATATCCACTGGTGCTTTACTATACCATTGTCAGTGGCACTGGGACAGGCTGACACTGAGGTGCAACCTTACCTCAGCCCAATGGCAAAACCCAAGGCACCAGCTCTGTCCTGCTGTTCTTAGATACGTGAGCAGGAGCAAGGAGTTTGGAGAGGTCACTGTGAACAGGCAGAAGTATCCCTCTGACACTGGGTACTCACAGAGTAATCCTAACCACCTCTACTTACTGAATCTAGCCTAAAAGGGATTTTTGGAGGGTTTTTAGAGCATGACAATGTGATGACTTTAAGATCTACAGAGGCATTTTTAGAATTAGAAATAAATGCTATATATTACAGAGAGAAACTGAAAATATCCCTATTCTGATGGTTGTACTTCAAACACTGTGCACTGAAAAGCACTGAGTTTTAAACTTTTGAATAGTGACAGACAAAATATTGCCGTTTTAAATGTGGGAAAATAGGTTGGTATGAGAGAAAGAGAAAAAAAAGTAAAATTAGTAATGAAGAAAGGTTGTTTCAATGTGCTGAGTCCTTGACAATTAGAGTTAATCCCAGAGAAAAGGAGTCACAGGTAAAGGGCAGGTACATAAATCATTAGCTCATTAATCTACACACAACTTCATATTTACTGTACCTGCCTGAGGAAGCTTAATTTATTCTCCTTGTGCTCACAGAATAACAACTGTTTTGGTCAGAGGTCTTTCTAATCAGTTATCTGCATTTGGTTTAACTCACTTACCCAGGAATACATTTCCTGATACAAAATGGACAACCCCATTTCTCCTCCATTTTTAATATATTTTTTTCCAAAGGAAACTTGTCTCTGTGAAAAGATCACCAAGTAGGGATCCAAAAAATGATCAATAGTACTGACCTGTCAGACTAAACACTCTCCTTTGGTCTTTCCAATTTCATTGTGCTCCAGTTGTTTTCACTATTGGTGTGATGAATAGGCTAATTGATTTAGGTTTTAAGGCTAATTGATTTAGGTTTTACTACAAGTTCCTTGCAACTGCTGTTTTTAAGTATGAATTGGGCACTGAAACACAAGGTCATCATTGTGCCTGGTAGTCCTTCCTCTAGCTAATGTTCCCAGACTTAAATGTCTTGTTTTCAGATGCATTTAGCAAGCTTTAGCATTTGCACCAAAAATCTCCAGACTCAAGGCTTGCTTTGAGTTGTCCTTCTTGTTACATTTAAATCACAGTGATCCAGCTGTTTCAGGGAATTAAGGGAAAGTGTTGGTTGTGAATGAAATGAAGTATGACAGAGTGGGTCATGCTGTTATCAGCAGCGTGTCCTGACCACTGTCAGGAAAATCAACCCACTCAAGTGTCCTAAGTGATGAGCATTAAAAAAGTAGCGTTTGTTTATAGTTGCTAAAGACTAATTAGGGGTTAAAAGTGACTTTTCCAAACACTCCCTGAGAATTTCATAGGTGTTTAGAAGTTCTTCACTGTGTGGCTGGTGAGACAGTGGAACAGGTTGCCCAGAGATGCTGTCGAAACCCCATCCACAGAAATGGGCCATGCTGCATGGGACTTTGAGCAGCCTGGTCCAGTGGAAGGTGTTCCTGTCCATGGCAAGGGGTATTTGGAACGAGATGATCTTTAAAGTCCCTTCCAATCCAAACCATCTTGTGATTCTACGGTTCTAAATGAACTTTAGCATCTCACAGCTTTGCGCTTACCTAATAATCATCCTCCTTGAGGAACTGACCACATTTTCCCCACCAAGTGACTGGGGATAAGCCATTTTACAGCTTGGTTGCCTTCTCTGGCCACCTGAAGTCAGAGAGGCACAAGAAATGTCCCCACACTTGTCCTCCCTCCAGCTGCCAAGTGATGCCCTTGGAGCCCCTGCTGCCACTCTGGGATTAAGGTGAAAGCAAAGGTCACCCTTTGGAAACACAAATGATGAGGACGCAGACTGGGAGAAAGCCAGGGAAAAGACGAGGCTGAAGTGCCTAAGAGAGAGGGGGCACTTGAAAAAGGGTCCTTGAAAATGTTGAGCAATTTTACTTATTGTCGTCCCCATCATCTCTGCCTCTGAAATCCCACCAGTCTCTGCCAATCAGATATTTGTCCCCATTTGGCAAGTTGCCCCCTTGAGCAGGTTCTAGACAAGCACTTTTTAAAATCAAGCGATAGAATCATTGAGGTTGGAAAATAATTCCAGGATCATCATGCCCAGCCTTTGACCAAACACCACCACGTCAACCAAACCATAGCACTAAGTGATACATCCAGTTGTTTCTTGAACACTTCCAGGGATTGTGACTCTACCACTTCCATGGGCAGCCTGTCCCAGTGTTTAACAACCCTTTCAGTGAAAAAATTTTTCCTAATGTTGAGCAAGAACCTCACAGCTTGAGGACATTTTCTCTTTTCTTGTCACTAGTTTCCTGGGAGAAGAGACCAACTCCCACCTTGGTACAACCTCCTTTCAGGTAGTTGCAAACAGCAATAAGGTCTCCCCTGAGCCTCCTTTGCTCCAGGCTAAACAACTCTAGCTCCCTCAACCACTCCTCATATGACTTACTCTCTAGACCCTTTACCGGCATCCTTGCCCACATGCTGGCAAACAGGGCAAGCTGGATTCTCTGCAGGTCGGTGGGAGCTGAAAAGTGTCATGTGCACTTTTGAAGTTGGTATTCTGAAGTGGGATGCTGGAAACCAGCTTCGTAACTCCCATTCTAGGTGTCTGGATGGTCACTGGGAAGATGAAGTATTAATCATCAGTAGAGGTGCTCTTAGGAAGGGAAAAAGCCACTACTATTCTGATAGGATTATTACTAGAAAGAGAAGTTTAAGGATTTTAATTTCTTGCTAAATACGAGAAATATTCCTGTGCTAGTAAAGACAGAGGTTTGCCTATGCAGAATTAAGTCTCTGTGTGTCAACAGCAACAATCTGCCTCAGCAGAACCCCTAATCTGCCTCATCATTAACTGAGAGTGTCAAGGAGCCTCAGCTGGCCATTTAGGTTGCCAGCTGCAAACTAGGACAGTGAAGCTCAAGACCTTGGTATGACAAGGTGAAATGCTTTCTTGCTTAAATTGATAATGTCTCATTCTTTTATAGTGTTTAACAGTGAAGTACCAGATTGAAGTACTTTCATAACTAAGGTCAGGATTATCACCCCCTTTTTCCACAAAAGGAGAAGTGACTGCATAAGGAGGGGAATTAATGTTGGGTCCTGAGAGGGAGATCCTGGGCCACCTGCTCTGGGATAGCCTAAATTCAGGATACCCTTGGGCTAAATTAAGGTGAAACAACACCAAACAATTAATTAAAAAGGTTTATTTATGGCAGCAATGGCTTACACCTTATGATAGGTTGAGTGGCCCATGGCGGCAACAATTTAAACATTTCTGAATAGCCTGTGGAAGCAGTGAATTAAACTTTTCACCTCATCATAGGCAGGCTGAAAGCCCGTGGCAGCAGCAATTTAAACTTTAAGAAGAAGAGAAAAGGAAGAAGGAAAATAAAGGTAGGAAAAAAAGGACCCAGGCTACCACCCATTGTTCCAGTGCTGTATCTGGCCTGGTTCCTCTGGGTGGCCGGCACACAAGCAGTGGGTGCACACACAGCCCCTCTCAGCTCTGCTATTTATAGAACAGTCCTCACACATGTGCGTTTTGGTATTCCTAAACTTTTCAGAATGGGTGTTGTGGCTTAAATTACCCTCCTCCCCTGTCAGAGGTGCAAGTGCAATGCTGTCTCAAACTTCTTTTTTAGGGATAGTTACCTAAGATAAGGAAGTTGGTCCTGAAAAAGTGCAGTCTTGCCTCTACAAGACCCTTTCTTCTAACCTCACTTTGTCTTGTTGGTATGGTAACATTGCTCTTCTGCTCAGTGTTCGAGACATTAACTCTCTCAGGTTTACGTCCGTTCTCTCAGGTTTTCAGTCTCTCACAAGTAGCACATTCATGATCATCAGTGTGCCCAATGGCACTTGCCACCACAAAGCTGACAACTCCTAAGTCTCAGTCTGGTGCTGCAACTACCAGATTTTCTCTTACTGGGGAGAAAGAAGAGTCAGAAGCACCAAGTAAGCGTGACAGGAAAAATAAACACAGAAAAGAGCTGGGGAACATATAGACTGTATAAATGCTTTACGTCTTGCCTTGTATTCTGCTTTAATTCATGGGAAACTGTGCTACAGACCTGCAAACTTGGCCTCAAGGTGTCGGGGAAAAGGGGAAGAACTCTGCAACTGCTTGTATGATTCTTCATAAAGGGAAGAATTCTTGCTCCAGAAGCTAATCCAGCATACTGATGTGGTCCAGCAGGAGGAGGCAGCCAGACAGCACTGGCGACTTACAAAGCTTTTCAGAGCTCGGCACTCTGGCTTCTGTCAAGAGACTGCTTAAATCAGAGCTGAGCAGATGTGAGGCTTTTCAGTGGTGCACATCAGACCCTGTGTAGCACAAAAGGCATTGCCAAGCACCTTTTCATAGAAAAACACAGACAGCACGTCAGGACTAGGGAGTGATTCTCTTGTCTTGCTCGAGAAATCCAGACAGGATTTACAGACTGAAATCCCAAGGGCCTGACTCTGCCCTCCCTGGCTTCTTACCCATGAAACTGGGACAATACTTCTTTTTGGAAAAGTGCTTTCTTTAATCTCTTCCTGAAAGATATACAAATGACTTTACACACCTTTATTGAAAGTGTCTGAAAAATGTCTTTGAAGGCCACCAGTTTTGAACACATTCTATCAGAAGCACCCAGGTGGCAGTGGAAGGATGGTATCTATGTGATGGTGCATTGTATTGACACACATTGCAAAATAAGGAGCACAAACACCAGCTCAACAAAGGAAGTTAAAACTGTCTTCTAATTTTCAGGTCAGACCATGTGCAAGCCAGCCAAATAGAACAAAAAAGGAAACAAAAAAAGGCCAAATTCTTTTTTTCCTTAATGTCTTTCCATTTAGTAATTCAAGACTCATATGCTTCTTCAAACACAGTAAAAAAACCTGTAAAAGCAGCTGAAGGAGTCATCCAAACTCTGTTTTCGTGTCTGCAGCACGCAGCTAGTGCTGAGAGTCACTGCATGCTTACTGCTGCCCCTGTGAGGGGGATTTGGTCAATGAACCTCAGACTACTGGACTCTCTGTAGATTCTAATGCCTTTCAGTTCATGAATCCTTTCACTAAAATGAACTTTCTAAAGCTAGGGCAAGGGTATTCTTTTTCAAGATCTGACATTTACTTTTCTTCTCTTTCAATACACTGAAGTAATCTCTCGGTGGAGATCACAACAACACACAACCAAAACCCAGTGCTTCCTGCCTTCTTCATTTTCTAATTTGTTTTTGCTCACACCTGAACTCAAAAAGGTCAGCCCAGGAACACTGCACGTTCCTTCTGCTCTTCATAGCTAGGCAGGTTTCGAGTGCTGAGCACAGGTTAAAAATGGGGAAATGCAGAGGGAGTTACCAAGACAGCCTCACCATGCCAGTGATGTTACAGCTGTGCGTCTTCTACACCCTGACTGCTGCTGCAGGGCTGGAGCACCTTCAGAGTTGTCTTTTTAGTGCAGGAGTACACCTGAGGGACTGCAGCTCTTTCATATCCTTGCTTTCATCCATAGTTCCTCACTTTCATCCAATTACATCCATGTAAACCAGAATAACACCATGATATTATTCTGTCTTTGTGGGATTTTGAGAGCAACTGGCCCCCTAATTCCATATCAGGTGTCTGTTTGTGGTTTTGTTCAGGGAAAGAAGTGAAGAGTATGCTTCTTGGGCAATGGATCCTCAGTAAGTGGCTGATAGCATGCTAAATCAACATCAGTGAAATCCATGTAGTTAATTCCATGAGATATACACCATTGTCCCTGTCTGAGACTAAGACTGCACTTAGCTGCAGCTGAGCTCTAGCAGGAGTTCAGAAAGAAAGGGTGTCTGTTCTGCAACTCCAAACCCAGGAGGAAGGTCTCCTGTACCCTTTACCATCTCTGGTCTCTAATTAATTCTAAATTGATTCTAACTTGATTTTCCTCTGTCCGTTTTATCCACTGTCATGATTTGGGTGATGCTCCTAGCATGGCCTGGAGGAGTGTGTGAGAGAGAAGGGGCTCAGTGGGGCTGGATGGCAGGGAGGTGATGGCTGGGGCACCTGGGGCAGAAGACACAGGGGCCTGGGATGGGTTGGAGTGGAGGGAGATGAAGGACCCTGGAGACAGCAAGAAGGTTGAGGAGCACTGCAGGGAGGGGGACACATCCCTGCAGGCCCAAGATCCCTTGCCCAAAGGGCAGCACCTGCCCTGCCCAAAACACTTCCCACAGTCCCTCTATCCCCTCCCCAGTCTTAAAAATCACTCTCCAAGGGCCACTCTCCTTCTGTCCTGGCCCTTGCTCAGCACTACCTTCCCCTCACCTGCCCCACTCACCACTGCCTTGAGCTGCACTGGAGCATCTGGGGACTCTTTTACTCTGTCAACAAGCAATTAATTCTGTGCTATGTCTTGAAGACCAATAACAAACAGATAAGCTGGAACAGAATGTGGCTGGAGGGGAGCGGGACGTGAGGAGATAGGACAGCACTTCTCTAGCAGCCAATCTCCTCATTTGGGTCCATGGAGACACACAAAAGACAGGGTCACCACAGAACTGGGCAAAGGTCAATCCAGTAATGGGCTGGTCAAGATCATCAAATACCCCTAAATCTCTCTGACTCAGTTGCAGAAAGGTCTAGAAGAATGGACTGCACATGCTAACTTTTTTACAGGAGAAGTGAGAAACTTTGCTCCACACTGAGGAAAACTTATTAATAAAAAGATACCCACACAAAGCCTCATTGGTGACCCCCTGTAGTCTAGACACCCTCTTGGACCCAGGACTGGTGATCTCCTTTCCTCTCCTGTCTGACCTCTCTCCCACTCTCTCTCTTCCCTCTTTTCTTTCATTATTTCTCTCTAGAAGATAAGAGACTAGCTTGCATCAATTTCTATGCCAAGTGTATAATTCAATAATAGAAGTTTCTAAGTTGTTGTTTTTTTTTGGACTCTCTGACATTTGTCATTCCTTCTGGACCAAAGGCATCTATGAATCTGGGGTACCCCCTTTCTCTTAGGAATGGGACTTGACATGGACAGGATGCAATGGTGGTCAAAAGCATCTGTACAAGATACCATCATTCCGCCCATGAATGATGGGCAGGGAGTGGTGTGAAGTGATCCCTCAGCTGTAAGTGGAGAGGGATCCAAGCAGTAGCAAGCCACGACTGCCTGGGAAACATCAGTGCTTGACTGCTCCCTCATTTTGGAGAAACTGAGAGGATATGATTCCTTCCCATCACCACCCAGCACGGAATGGGAAAATGGAAAATGGTATAGCCCTGAAGTGGTGCTTAATTGGATAAATGTGGTGTTAAACAAACAAAAGGTAGGAAAGGGAAAAGGAAAAGCAGTTTTATGTGCAATTTGGGGAGCGGCTTTAATTGCCACCCACAAGGAGAAGTTATACTAACAAACAGACAGAGGGAGAAATGATTAGATCTCTGCAGATTTGGTGAAATGACTGCAAGATCAGTTAAATCAGGAAAGGGAGGTAGCAGAAAAAAAAAGAGGGAATTCAAGTTGATAATTGTATGACTGAGAATGATTCTCTTAGGGCCCTACTTGCTTCAGCAGAGTGCAGGGAAAGACAATTATTGGAGAATTTAGATAGGAAAATGCATAATAGAAAGAAAAAGATCTGAGAGAGGAAACAGGAGAAAGGAAAGCAGCTGAATTATTACTGTTATGGAAGCAGCTGCAGAACCAGGCACAGGAAGCAGAAAAAACAAAAATTGGTAGAAAAGGTAGAGATGATGCTTAAGCAGGCTGCCAATCCACCCAGCATTGTACAGATTAGAAAATTAATTGCATCCCCTGAAGAATGGAATAGAAATACCGGGGGTGATCACTGTAATAATGAACTAAGGTAAAATTATTCTTTACCTCTTTCAAATCCCCCTGTGCATGAAGCCAGATCCACTACAAAAGCTTAGGGTGGACAGAGAGACCACACCCAGAAAATGATCCAGTTTGATCCAATTCTGATGGCTGATTTGCCAAGAGCATTATGGCCATAAGTCATGCAAATCCAGCAAGCAGGATCCTATCAATGCAGACATAATAACAGCCTATACATTCAGGTTCCAGTTGGTTCTCATCAACAATTAAGAGAATTTCTAACAGATAAGGGAGCACAATATTAGTGTTAGCACAGCAGGATGCTGAGAAGATGGGTGTGTGACCCAGAGGGCAAGGAGTTAAAATCACTGGAGTAAACTGGAATCTTACCTGATGAACTGCTAAGGCTGACTTATGGCTCCTGGGTGAGAAGCAGATGTTGGCCACTTGCTTTGGAACTAAAGATCACTATGAAAACATTTTGGGTTTCCACGTTCTCAACTATGGAACGTGGTGTCTGCACCATGTGGTCCTTTAGGTCAAACATTAACCCTAACCCAAAAGAAATCCAGAGACTGGAGAGCACTTGCTCTGTATGGCACCCACACTCCCTCCTCCAAGGACTGCTACCATATCACAGTGCTGGATTTTGCTGAGGTGGAGTTTCTGAAGTTACAGCTGGCTTGGCCCCACTAAGTACCAGTACTGCAAACCAAACAGCTACAACACAAGTGCTTGGGCACTGATGGGGTGGTGACACACTGCAACACACAATATAAGAGATGTCCTGTCTCTGAAAATGCCATGTTAAAGTGAGCTGAGAGACAGAAGCAGTCACTAGAGGGAGACAATGCAATTTCCCAGAACAACAACGCCAGAAAACTTTTCAGTTGGAGAATTTACAAAAAGCCAGAAAATCCATGCCTGTGAATCTTATGGGTTAATTCCCTGTTATTACCTTGCCTAGTGAACTCAGAACTACAGGATCAACGGCAATATTTGCTTATGTTGGAAGCAGAGAAAAGATATTACAGGGAAAAAAAAAGAACTAACCTGCTCCCTTTTCTGTCATAAGCAGCATTCACTTTTAAATTGCTTTTTCTGAGAGCCTAAGAGAAAAGACTGTCAGAGTCTTGGTATCTGTGTATCTGCTGCAAGACTAAACATCCCTCCACCTGAAGTGATGACTCCTTTGAAGTTGCATTTTTAGCCTCTGAATCAATTACTGTTCATTTAACCATGCAGAAATTAAAGGTCCTGGTACACATTTTCCTAACCCTTACTGACTTTTGATCTATGAAGTACTTAGCAATTTACAAAGTTCTTTAAAAGTGACAGAGAAGTTTCTTCAGGAGCAAAGCTTTGGGACCTGTGATAGGAATACACTTATTGTGTTGGATTTAAAATACATTCAGTTTTAATGTCTAGGCAGCAAAGTTAACACATGCACAAGCTGCAGTTGCCCCTCATCCTCATTCTCACTTCTTACCTTTAGTTCCCTGTTTCATCCCTTATGTTACCTGTATCCAACTACAGACTGCTTAGAAGGTTCTGACAAAAGATGGTAAGAGAGGGGCAGCACAAATGTTTACTGTTTCGCAACCAGCTTTATTATGACTAACACTTGGATAAAGCAAATTGAATATCGGATTCTTTGCCAGGAGTACCTGGGTCAGTGAACTCAACAGGTTTCACAGTAAACTGAGGGAAGACAGACACTGAGTGAGGACTGGCAATAGGATAGTCAGTTGTTCCTGATATGGACTGTAAAAGGATTGAAGATACCACTGCATCAGGGACCTCCTTGCACTCCTCAAAGGTTTTTTCAATACAGAAAGTTCATATTACTTTAGCTGTGCTGTGTTAGCAATATTCTTCCATGAGAAAATTTTTCATGCTAATCTAATCACTGTTATTCATTTATAACAGTATTTACACTGGAGGCTACCTATTATAGCTATTTCAGTTTTCATGATAAAAATTGCTAAAATGATACAAACCTGATTTTAGATGGACCTGGAAGTATGCAAAATCAGCAGTGGATGCAAAAGGCAGTAATCTAATGTAAGACATTTGTAAAACAGATGCTTTACCAGTATCTACCATGTGTCTTGTCATTTATGGAGCAAATGCTGCCTCCCAAGGCCTGCTTTCTATTTATCTTTCAGACCCTCTTGAGAAAAAAACTAAAGCATAATCGGCTTTGAACTAATTTGCATTCTGTGTCTTGAGGGGAAATAATAATTCTGTGTGCTCCTCTTTCTGCCACTCGTGACAGCACTGAAGACTTGCTAGTTCTGCTTGCAGTGTCCAGTGACAAGCACTGTAGCAGCTGCCCTCAAGTGTGACAAAGAATGTTTGTTGTTTTCTCTTACTAAAATCACAGGTTCACTTTTTTTTTTGTTAAAACTCCAAGGAAAAAAAACCCCTCCTATCCTCTCTTCAATCCTTTTATCTGCTTAAATCTTATGTAAATGACAATGGTAATTACATAAATTACAGAGAGTGAAAACTGGTGTATTTATTTATTTGGGGCCGAAAATGAAGGGAATATTCAAAGCAGTGTGATGTACCACTGTGTGAGGCAAAAAGACATCAGCCAAACTGAATTAACTGTTTATTGGCAGCATCTTTGAACTGGATCTTGCTTTTCTGAGTAACAAGGTCACTTGTCACCAAGTTCTTACTGATGTCAGCAGTCAGATGGAAGAGTGAACTGACAGCTCCTGCCTTTCACCAGAAGCAACATCCCCATGCACAGTGATCTCCCTCCCTCCAAATTCACAGAATCTGGACAGCTTCTGTATAAATTCTCATGGAAACCCAGTTTCTGCTAAATCAGGTTTAGATGCACTTCTGCCTGAACCCCAAACACTACACATTCTCTCTCTCTTTTTCTCTCTCTCTCTCTATATATATATATTAAAAAAAAAATCCAAAGAAAAAGCACAATTCAAACACCCTACAGTTGGCATGCCTTAGTGGGTTTTTCCCTCCCCCCCACCAAATCCTTGCCTCTTGTCACAATATTCCTCATTTTCCTTAGTTTGAGAGATCACTGTAGTGGTGCCTTTGCTGGAAGGGTGAATTCACCTGCCTCATCCAACACAAGATGCATGCAAGGCTTTACAGTGATGGATGTGATATTCAAAAGAAAAAAGGCCAGCTAAGTGAGCTGCATACTCCTGAAGCAGTATGGATTGGAAACCCTCTACAAGCAGATCTTTTTTGTCTCAAAGGAAGGATCTCTTGCTTTTTCTCCTTCAGCTCTGTTTTGTGGTTTTGCTGGAGGTAGGAATTGAAGAGCAGGCTGCTTGAATGATTTCAGCTGACTGGTTTCCATGTCTTTGGAGCTGCCTGAACAGACTTCTGTGCCATTACCAGGACTCTGCCTGTATGTATTATAAACTATAAGTTCTTCACATGGAAAAGCAGATGAGATTTGGGTAAGAATTTGTGAGAATTTCTGATAAATGGATAAACTAGGTGTCCAAATTTCTGTGCAGTTCACAGAGATACAGAAGGTGGGTTCTGCTGCTGTTTCCATTCCTCTAGAACCCCTCCCTGCAAGGGTTCTCCTGTGGCACAGTAACAACATTTCACTCAAATAAATACTTTTCTTGTTTATATCAGTGTAACCATGCTGGATTTATTTACTTTCTGACAATTACATTTGGCACGACAAACTACTATTAATAACTGATAAGTAGCAAGAAAAATGCTTCATTTATTTATACTCACTAGCTACTCTCAACATAATTCAAGGCACTGATAGAAGCTATTGCCACTAATTTCAACCCTTCTGTACGACACAGTAGACATTTAGAGACATCATTATGCCGACTGTCTTCTCTGTATCCCATGTTAATTCTAGCTTTTCATTGTTTCTGAATGCCATTCTTATATTACTGTGAATACAATATCTGAAAATGCATTACTGTGGGAAATGCATATATTGCTGTAAATTAGGGAATAATCCTTTTATTTTCCAACAGGTGTTATTTGAATAAAATGTCATGACAAACCTCAGTACTCCTGTAGCAAACTGGAACGTATTTTTCTCCTTGTTACTGGAAAGCATTCATCCAAAATTCCATGATGTCAAACATTCATTTCCTAAAGAGTCTGGTTTTCTTCTACCACAATATTTCATTCAGTCATTGTAATGAATATTCATATTCTTGACATAATTAGCATTATATTAACATGGACTCCTATCCTCACAGATAATGTTATGACTACCAAATGCAGAATAGCTGTTCTTACCAACAGGTAATTTGAGTTACACCACTTTGTTGAAAATTGTTGTGCTAGAATTGCACTAGACCACTTCAAGGTTATTAAAATTAGGCACCAATCTAGCTTTTACCAGAAGTGTTTCTAAAGTGCTTCTTTTTCGAATGCGTTTCTTTTCTTTTATGGCTCTTCCTGAATGTGGAATTAAAACTAACAAAGCAGCATCTGCGGCCGGTTCTGCAGTTTCTGCTGCCCTCTGGTGGGTGCAATGTTGTTAGAACAGCTCAGGTAACGTTGATTTTACCGTGTTGTGCTTGCTCAGCGTGAGGGATTTAAGCCCCTCTGCTCCTCAGGTGAATACTGAGCAAATACATAAATCACTGTTTATGCCCTCTCTCTCCCAGGTGGTTATTTGTATTTGTGTAAAGGAAAAGGAAAAAATATAGCTACTCTTTAAGAGAGAAAAAAAGAGATTTTATTCAGCTTTGGCATGGTTCTTACTCCTGCTTCAGCTTAAGTGTGCAATCTCTCTGAAATCAGTCTAAGCCTGGGGTACCATGACGTTAAACACTGTATGCTTGCTCTCCACTTGATCATAGAATAATTTATACTGGACTGGCTTTATAATTTATACCGGACTGGATGTTCAAGACCCTGCTTGAAGCAGGATCAAAAATGTGTCCAGTAAAGTCTTGAGGACCTACTTGATGGAGATCCCATCACCACTCAGGCCATCTGTTGCAGTGTTTGACCACCCACTCAAGTGAAAACGTTCTTTGATCATTATCCATGAGCTCCCAGTCGGTTCATCACCAGCCATGCCCTTGCACAGCCTTCTTTGCTGCTTCCTGGCTTGGCTTTCCTGAAGATCTTACACCCAACTATGCAGCACTCCAGTCCTATAAACTATCTCACCGCGTATGTTCCAAAGAAGGCACAGCTCTGCAACTGTGTACAGGCTTCTCCTTTGTCTATCCTGCAGCCTGTGTTTGTGCAGGGGCACTTGAAATGGGCCCCATCACAGAGAAGTGCAAGACCCTCCTTATTGTGCCGTTACTTTCCCACTGCTCCCTGTGCCTTCCCTTCTCTATAGGTTGTCATTAACTTTCACCAGCTTACCTTGTTTCAAGCTGTCCTCACTTAGGCTTGAGTCATCTCAGAGGCACTCTTCTTGCCACACCTTGTCAGATGTCTTGCTCCTGCTTTAAAGTCCTTGTTCCTCCTAACTGAGTGTGTGCAGAGTCAAACTCCTATCTATGATACCAGCCGAGGGTTGATCCACTGAAGGTACCTATTCCTGCCCAAACCTTTCCCTCTCCCTGGAAGGGCTGAGAACACCACTCATGCTCCCTGCCACATCATACTGCTAGTTACCGCTGGTAAAAACTCACATTTTTTTCCAAAGGTTATAGCCATTCTCCTGCATCCTTGACCAAGTCATGTACATAAACTCCTTCATGAAGAGTTTGGGCTCTAAAATAAACAAAACTGTAACATGAGTGGCAAATCTCATAAACATCAGCAAAGACAACAGCATGTTAAACAAGATCTTTATTTGTGACATGCCTTTGGAGCTATGCTACGTGCTGAGAATGCTGACACCATGTAAGTGGCATGTTCTGTTCCCTCATCTGCACTGCTCTGCATACAAAACGAATGGGCAATCTCCCTCACATAGACAATTCAAACCAAAACCAAGGAAAATATATATCTAGTCATATCACTGATGTAAATTATCAGGGTAGGAAGAGTTTAAAACAGCAAGTAGTTTGACTTCAAAATCAATAAAACAAATTCCCATGATTTATTTTAAATGTATTTTCATTCTCTTGAAAAGCTTATTAGACATTCCAGTGAAATCTCCTGCTTTTACTCTCATGTCACACATATGCTTGACAAAACAAAGTCAAAACTTCTTTCTGTGACTTATTACTGTTGCCAAGCCCAACCAAAAGCATTGGTTCTAATTATCACAGGTACGGTACTTGTGGCTGATACATATTTTTGTCTATATTGGATTTTTCTTGAAACCACTAGCAAGGATGCTATTTATTTATTTAACTTTCTAGAGATCATTTTCATCCATACAGTTGTAATTACTTCAATCTGGACAAAGTCTTTACCTACAGAATGTACTAAAACATTTTTTCTGTCTGTTAACTTTTCTTCATCTCGATCAGCTTTAGCCTGTAATCTGCATACCATTCTTTTGTGTGCTGTGATTTCTCTTACATTTTGTTTATTAAATTCCATTACTATGCTTGGACATGTTCAAGGCTACAAAATAAAATGGTCCTCCCTCTAATGACCTTCTTCATAACTTGATGGATGTGTACAGAGAAGATAGAATACAATGAGAGACAGACAGGTAGGATTCCGATCTCAGTGGATTAGTAAAAGGTTTTATTGCTTTCCTAGGAATTATTTTGGATTTCCACCCATGAAAAATAGAATCTAATCAAGTATATTTGTATAGCCCAAGCAATCTTATATGATGCCCACGCTTTGACAGCAAAAAGAATCAATATGTTCACAAAAGTGAAACCTTATGCTATAAGGAAATAAATGAAAAATGAAGTGAGCTACTTTCTGTATCGGAAGAAAATGAGGTGATACAAGATGTTGAAAGATTCTAGGACTGAGTAGTCCAGACATACACCTAAAAACCACTAAGGCAAACTAATGCAACTAAAACAAAGCAACATTTTCAGGATTCCTAGAAAACTTTAGAAATCAAAACCATACAAACCAGGAGAAAGATTCTCCACAGCTTTCTGAAAAGGAAGCAGCTACTGAAGGACACAATTACACAAACACAACCCTCTTTAAAAAGGGCCAGGGTGGAGTTAGGAAATTATAGACCAGTTTGACCTTGATGGTAGGCAAGATCCTAAAGATATTAATAAGAGATGAGATCACAAGGAACACAGACTGAGCAAAGTGATTAATGGACATAATCTACTTGGATTTCAAAAAAGTATTTGACATAAAACTCTAAAGTAGATTAATGTACAACAGTAGCAAGCATAGCATAGGGGGTGTCATCCTTGAATGAGTAACGAGAAGCACAGGTACACTCATACTATCTACAGCTGCAGTCTCAGAGGAAGTATATTAAAAAGTCAGATTAATTTAACATATAGACTGCAGACCAAGGCTAATTTGCTGTTCTAAGGCTGCTGGTCTCTTAAGGATACAGTGGGCACGTTTTGCTCTCAGTTCCACTAGTGAAGTCAGTAGAATTGCTCAAGCTGTGCAATGACTGGAATCTACCCTCAGTCACTCCCTTTGCTTTGCAGATGTGTTTCCTGTACTCTTTTGTTAGAACCAGGCTTTTTGGCTGTTCCCCCCTGCTCCCTGTATACTGAACCAACTATTTTACTTTAGTATCTCATTAATACATGTAGACTGTTTGTTAGCACAGATTACCACAGTGGGTGCTGAAGGCTACATGCATTCTGTATTAGGTATCATATTTTCCTGTCAAGCTAAATTGTTTTGATGTGTTGGTATTAATTTGGGTTTACCACAGTGTAGATGAGATAAGCATTTAGCCCTTCTTCTGCAGTACTGAGTTCTTTGATGGTCAGTTTCAGGAACCTGATTTGGTTTCCTTTGTATATTTATATCCATAAAAATCCTGGGCAAACCAGAGAAAGCTGTTCCACTAAAATGAATTAAAAAACCTAGCACTGAAAGCATTACTCTGGGCCAGGTTGTCTGAAAAGTCAATTGCATCAATTGCAACAAGAGAGAATTTGGCTTATGTAGCTTCTTTACTGCTGATCCCTTGTAATGCCAACAGGAAGTTCCAGCCATTTACAAGCTGACGTATATAAAACGTGAATCCACTGGGACATTGTAAGTCTCCTTTGGCAACCTCGTCACCATCAACAGCTCAGGCTAATATCAGCAACTGCTGTGATAGTTGTTCAGAACAGTCATTCCTTTCCCAAGTGTGAAGTTGAAATGGCAAGATAAAGTTGCTGCTTACACTCGTGTTGTTGCTTCAGCCGGTTATATTTATCTCATTACTACTGGAGAGCTTGGCAGGTCGCTCAAGCATTGTGATGAACCAAAGTTAATGATAGCAGGGAAGCCAGCCCTGTTCCAGATTTGTCATGTGGATGTGACACCATGTGCACCCGACTGCGATATCAATGAAAGGATCAGAGAGGAGTCAGCTGATCACTACAGATTCAGTTCCTAAAAACTACCCCACATCCACAACCTGAAGTCTCCCTACACAAGAGGCAATTATACTGTGTAGGAGAGCTAAGAGAGACTTCTGGCAGGAACAGGTCCAGAAGGGTGTACACCAAACCTCTAAATTCAGCTGCGTAACTGAGAATGAAACTTGACTCAAATCCGTTGACAGCCATGGGTGTGCAAGTCACAGTGCCACTCAGATGTGTTCTGTCAGGAGTTTGGGTTATTTTAGTGGTGGTGATGTCGCACCAAAACCTGTTCTGAATTTGGTTTTGGACTCTATCAGAAATATTATCAGCACTTGAGAGTAAAAAGTTCCATTAAATTTTCTCTACATCATAGACCTCACACAAACCCAGTCCTCTGATTTAGCAAAGCCACACAGCCTGGGTTGGGAAATGAACACTTCAGCCATTTACATTTACCTTCTTGCTAATCACTAGCAAATGTTAGCAAATTAGCAAAAATGCTCACCTTTTGCTGGATCTCTGTCAGGTGAGAATTTCACACATCCCTTGCCAAAAGGAAGAGAAAGCCAAAGAAACAAGATGTTCAATCTGCTTTTTGCCCATGCTACAGATTTCTTATAAAATTTGTCATAGGCAGCCTTGGGGTGTGCAGTTCATGGCACCCCTTCTTGTGGACAAAATGCACTATAAAAAAGGAGCTTATATTTTTTTCTTAATTATGTCTCCAATCTATGTCAGAATAGTCACGAGCTGTTATGAATAAAAAGATGGGCATCTAGTTGCCAAGAGACACACGGAGATGACAAATAAATAAAAACTAATCTTTTTTTCTTGTAAACATTTCAAAGCTCCAAGAGAGATGTCTCTCTTTCTATACTGGAGGCTGGTATTTAGGTCTTTTCCTTTTTAGTGGAAGGCTGGCTATCTTCTTGGCTACTGTTCCTCTCAATCCTCCTCAACACCTCCTTCATTTACACTTTAAGCTTTGGTCATTCAGATCTGGTGAATTAGAAATACCACAGAAAGAAACACGTGTGTGTAGGAGCTAATGTGACAGAGAAACTTTGAAAAGATGTAATTATGGTGCTAAAGAAGGATCCAAATGCTTCACTACATGATCTAATGGAAGAGCTTTTCTAAACAGAGAGAAAATGATCACTGTACAAAGAATAGCACTTTTATCTACTATGATGCATCCCAAGACAGAAAAATTGAATAAAGTCAGAAAGAATATGGTTTACTGAAATGATTCATGAGTATCACAGGCCTGGGGAACCATCTCTCATGCAGGGGCTGGCACAGAATATAAGACATTTTTGGAGAGTCATGGCTGAAACAATTTTGTTTTCACATGCATGAATGAACTTTTCTTCTCTTTGGGCAGCACAGTTCAACCCAATGAGTTATCAAAAATAAAATCGAAAGTGATTTTTGACCCCATGACAAAAGCATTGTACATTAGTGCCAAGCTCTGCTAAGTTTTATTTTTCTTTATAGTTATGACTTTAGACCTTTGAGCTTTGCAGCCTAGAGAACACAGACCCAATCTTACCCGGGGTAGTGAGGGGCAGGGCTGTTTCAGAGAAAAAAAACAGAATCCCATGATGGGTAGCACAGAAATGTCAATATCCTGATCTTTCTGTAAAGCTGTGGGAAAAGATACACGTGGCTAACAGATCCCTCCATCTTCACGGATGCTTGCCTCCCTTTGCTAGGAAGTAATAACCATGGAATTGCTCCCTTTTGGTGTGCTGTCTATAAATTGAGGGCTGTGTTGCTGCACTGGAGATTTAGCCCTAAGGATAGTGTGTTCTCTAAGTCCTGCAAAGGATTTCAGTGGGCAAAGGGTACTCAAAGCTGTCAATCTGCCTGAATCTGCCTGTATAGCCTCCTGACTAATTGAGCATCTCACAAAATGAAGGCAATCGAGGGAAGGCGGTACCAACCAGGCATGCAAATTAAATTGTTACAAAGATACATGTTGAACAACTTTAGATAAAATGAATCACATTACTATGAAAAATTATAGGCTGTACAATTACACAGACTGAAGATACTTCTAATTACCCAGTGTTAATTATCTACGTAAAATACTTTGGGAAGGATAAATTAATAGGAGATCTGTTAGAAAGTACATTTCTGCTGTTCAGGAAGCTATCACAGTGTATGAGCTAAACTCTGTGTTTTAAATGAACGCTTAGAGAACCAAGAAAAGGTATTTTGTATTTTGGAGAGCAAATGTATCAATAAAACTATATTTAACTGTACTGGCAAAATCACAAGCAAGAAAAAATTTAAACTGCCTCTCAATTCCTAGGCCAAGTTCAGGACTTGGTGTCATGTATTATAAATGCTCTGGTGCCACGGAAGATGCAGAGATGTAACTGAGGCAAGTACTTTGCACGCTATTTAAAGAAAAAACATCCTGTGTATCCATTTTTGCCAGCATTAAATGGCTATGAAATGCTACTATTCCAGCCCAAAGATAAGAGAGATGAATACATAATTTGGGCAGAGACCAAGAGTTGGCAAAAGTTATATATATAAAATATTAGACTAGAACTACTGTTTCAATTTTAATTACAAAGCTCATCTTGTAAATGCTGACCTCAACTAAGCTGACAAATCCTTCACTTCTGTTAGGACTCCAGGTTTCCATACTCCACCCACAATGGCAAAAGGACAGGGATCTAAACAAACCTAATTATAGACTTTTCTTAGACTACGTGGAATCAAAGTTCAATTTAGACTCTGGTAACCTAGACCTGCAAAGCAACTGCTGTTTTGGTTGATTAATGATCTTTAATGAGTGTATTGCTCTTGTAAGAGATTCTTGGTGGGGGTCACTTGATTTCAGGGGTACTAGCCTGCCTTGATAAAATCTAGATGAAATTCTCAGCTTACACTGACAACTGAGAGGGCTGAAATGGAAGTACAGATCGACAATACAGGTTTCTCTGATGACTGTAGGTCCTGTCATTAATAACTAAACACACACAGCAATGAAAATTTGCACATGGTCATAACTCATGGAGAAGAAAACCCAGAAAAAAATAATTTACCTTCAGGAAGAAAGATAAGCATGTTTAGTTCTTTTTCAACTAAGCATATCTTCCTCTTGATTCTCTTCTCAGACATTAAGGGTCTGAGCCTATGCACAACACCTCAGCCAGAAATCTTTCAGCCATATTAGATTTAAATGTGCTCCTAAAAATCTAAAAATAAAACCAGCTGTGATGGGTTGAAGAGTTAATTTCTGTACACGATATAATTTTTCTACAATTACTTGAAAAATAATGAATGCTTGTCCCATTTGAATATTGTCCTAAAACCTGCCTTATCCTTAAACAAAACCAAACAACAAATCACACAGCTTTTGCAAGTCCTTGCAAGCTTACTGACTTCAGTAACATTTTTAACTGAGTGGAGCTGCGGGGCTGACAGAATTCAATAGCACAAACTGGCTGCTGGAACTCTACCAGCTCCCTCTATGTACACCTTGGCAGAAAAGACACATCTTCTGGCTGAAAGACTGCAAAGAGATAGGAAACAGAAGTGGCAAAAATCACCCTCAGCCCACCCTATGCTAACGGGTTCCAGAAGATTTATGGAGTTGCTGAGAAAGGCGCAGGGCCAGGAGTCCTGCAAACCCTCTGCTCCAGGGATACTAGTGCAGTTTTGTCTGCACTTTGAATCTGGCTGCCTTCCCATGCAAACGACGCAGGAGGATTAACTTCTGTGCCAAAGGAAGCGCAAATAATTCTGCCTTGACTTGAATGTTAACAAGCAGTAGACCCTCTGTGAGTGGGGTTTGGAAGGTTGTCTTTAAAAGCAGCTATTTCTTTAAACTTCACTGCACTTTTTAATTACTGGGAAACTGAATGGCTTTCACTTGAAACCAGAGGCAGTATAGACTTTTAACTGTGGCTAACAGTTTTGGAGCAGAATCCTTGTGTCCAGGAATGAATAACACCATTCCAGCTTTATATTGCTGAAAATCCATTTCCATAGGCATATGCAGACTCTGAAACAAAGCATTTCCTTGGGGACAAGGCAGACAAAAAAGTAACTTTCAATACCTGCAGACTATTTAAAACACAGCCTGCAATAATAGTGCCATCAGCTGCCGTCTGACGTGAAAAATGTAACCCATGTCAAGAACATGCTTTGTGTTTTCCTGCAATAAAGGATTTTGTGGCTCCCCTATGGCAACATAAATTAAAAATACATAGTTACCTGTCTTTCAAAATGAGTAGCTACCTCCTTTCACATATATTTGAAAGTGTGTGTGAAGAAAACAATTCTCAGCAGAGGCTGAAAAATATGATTCTTTATAGTCACACTATCATTAATGAAGAGTGAAATATTTACCCTAATTTGTTTACTATTTCTCTTAGTCCCCTGATATTATTTATCTGAAATATGGAGTATTCACTTTCTCTTCTCCAATAATTTCATTGTAATAATGAACATTTTAATTCTTTTTAACTTCCATTCGCTGTGTTTACTATTGTATTGGTACAGATTTGACAGAAAGGAAAATACATTGCTTGGAAAGGACATTCCATTTCTGTGGTGGAAAGCTGCATGTCAGATTAAAGGCTTATTTAAAAGGTGTTAGTTTGCTGAGCTATGGCTCTCTAAAATTCACCATTCATGTTTTCCTTTTATTTTTTTTTGTTTGCTTGTTTTGTTTTTTTCCCTTCCCCCTGTGAACTTTGCCTAGTTTTTCAAACTACTGGCCTGCAGGAAATCACCCCCCTGACTTTGCTGGGCATATAACACAGGAGAATTCCCAGAATTTTCTGTCTTTTTTTTTGCTTGCTCTGATTCTGGCAGCACCTGACAAAAGGTTAATCAAACCCATTTCCATTCTCTGCTAACCTGTGTAGAGAAAAACACACAAGGCTGGACTAAGCCTTGAACAGTAGGGAACAAATGTATCTAAGCTATGCATTTTAGGACAGTTGCCCAATCCTATAAAATTTAACTCTTCCATACAAAACCGACAGCAGGAAAGTATTCCTTCTCTTCAAAGAATCTACTTATATTCACTAAGGAGAAAAATGAGTGGGAAAAGTTTCAAGAATGTACAGTTTTAAAGAGAGCAGAAGCTGTTGAACCTTTACTAGGAGTATTTCAGTGAAAAGACTTCTCCATAGAACATCTGGAATTTCCTAAAAAGAGTCATGTTCAATATTCATCTAATTCCGCCTGATGACAGTAGGGTTTGTTTCCAGTTTTCATATGCTTTATATTAGATCCTGTCACTAGATTTGCCCTCAAAAAACAGTGGTCTGAAGAACAAAAGGGAGTCATAGATACTTGATGCTGTGTGGATTGATATGTTAATTAATTTAAAGTTATTACCAAGGAATATGTAGCAGATAGCAAAAGAACCTCAGCAGACAGACAAATGTAAATAATTAAGATTATTTTCCCCTCAGTTGTCTTCAAATTTCACTTCAGTTAGAGTGAACCACACCAGAATTGTTGAAGTCCCTGCTAGTATTGACCCCTCTATCAATAAGGGCAATGCCTTTAAGCTGGATGGAGATGAGAGAAGTCCCTTGCTTGGTACCGAGTGCGACTCAGCAAAAAAAATTTTCTAACAACTCAAACACCATGTATGACCCGGTATGACTTTGAAAACAGAAGCTGTGTGTCCCCAGTTCCACGTGAGACATATCTGTAACCGAATCTGCAAAATCTCACTCCTGCATACCACAGAATCACAGAAACATCTGGTTCGAAAAGACCTCTGAGATCATCAAGTCCAACCTCTGATTGAACACCACCTTGTAAATTAGACTACGGAACTGAGTGCCACATCCAGTCTTTTCCTAAACACATCCTGAGATGGTGACCCCACTATCTCCCTGGGGAGCCCATTCCAATGCTCAATCACTCCTTCTGTGTAGAACTTTTTCTTAATGTCCAAACCAAACACCCCCTGGCACAGCTTAAGACTATATCCTCTTGTCCTGTTCCTTGGGAGAAGAGATGGAACCCCACCTGGATACAACCTCCTTTCAGGGAGTTGTAGAGAGTGATAAGGTCTCCCCTGAGCCTCCTCCTCTCCAGGCTAAGCCTGGAGCTCCCTCAGATCCCCCAGCTCCCTCAGCTCCTCCTCATAGCATTTGTGCTCCAGACCCTTCACCAGCCTCATTGCCCTTCATTGGAGATGCTCCGGCATCTCAATATCCTCCCTGAATTGAGGGGCCCAGAACTGGACACAGCACCTGAGGTGTGGCCTCACCAGTGACAAGTACAGGGGAAGAATCCCTCCCCGGGTCCTGCTGGCCACATTGTTCCTGATACAGGCCAGGATGCCACTAGCCTTCTTGGCCACCTGGGCACACTGCCTCATGTTCAGCTTCCTGTCAATCCAAACCCCCAGGTCCCTTCCTGCCTGGTTGCCCTCCAGCCACTCGGTGCCCAGCCTGTAGTGCTGCAGGGGGTGATTGCGGCTAAAGTGCAGGACCTGGCACAGTCCACAGTGCCATGGCTGCAGAAGCACTGAGGTCATATTGTGCATGGTCCTTGTGAGCCACCAACACTGTCCTGTGCTCTGCCCTGGCCATAGATTATCATGAGACCTTTCCAATGCCCACAGATGTCCCAGGCTGCTGGGAGTTTTGTACTTGACTGATTATTGTCCTGGGGTGAGAGACTGGAACAGGAAATGCAGTCACAGATGACTTCAGAGGTACGTGTTAGTTTCTCAAGAGTTGAGGGGAACTGTTTCAATAAAGTGTTGCAGCACAAGCTGGGTTTTTTAAAATGTCTCGGTCTCAACTCTATCTGAAGTACCAGTGCTCTTTAACCAGCCCACCCTTCCTCTGAAAGTGGTGTTACTGAGCTACTGAACTACTCTGGCTGTAAGGTGTTCTGCAGGATTAGCAAGACAGTCATAAACTGCAAATCAAGAATTTTTAACTATTTAATTATAGGGACTTAAAACTTCTTTTTCAAGGTCCAAGCAGTTACATGCTTTGCCCAGTGACTTGAGACAAAATTCTCCATTACTAGTTAGCAACACATGTAGGTCATAAATTATGTTCAGCTCTGGCTACAAACCCAGTCTGTACTATGACACCACTGCAGTCCCGGTGCAGATGCCTCTGCCACAAGAGCTGGTTCTAGTGTAGTGGGCACACTCACATTAACTTTTGTCTAGGTAGAAGCAGCAACAGGAGTAACACAGACTCAGCAGCACACACCTCATCACTGACTGTACAAACTCGCAGAAAACCTTGCATAAAATACATATTAAGTTTATGAACCCTCACTAAAACCTACAGTGCTATATTTATATAATTGTTAGATTGCATGCTAGCTAGATTAAACTTAGCTTTGTTATGCCCCATCATTTACTGATTTAAGGTACTGTAAGTGCTGGTTCAATGGACTGAATTCCAGAAGTTTTTTCCACACAATTTATGCCCTACTAAAGCAGTCTTACTGCTGCCCCAAAATATTTTAGTAGGGCTGAAACTATATATTCCATAGCAGGCTGTAAATTGCAATCAAAACAATCACAGAATGAAATCTATTGTATTTTATATAATGAGTAGGATCCTCTCAACCTCATGTAAGTACTTGGTTTTCATTCCTATCCTTCAGCACAGTTGCACCTTTGTGTGCTATTACAGAGTGTGGTTTGAAAATCCTTTCCTATTACATCTTTCCAGGAATACAACAACAGATATCAAAACAAATACTTGTATTGCAGTCAAATCCTACAGTTCCATTCCTCTGGAGCAACTCACACAGCTGTAACATCCTTTGTGTCTCTCTTGCCCAACAGATGAGCAGGAAAGCAAGAAAGAGTGTAAGGAACATTTGATCCTCAGGCAGCAGTCTTTTCTATATGTTGCACAGAACTGTCTTGCATTCCCCTAAGGATGGGTATTTCATTTCTACAGATGTTTTTTTTTTCTGACCCAGTCATTCTGACTGCTTTTCCTAGCAGCCATATCTGATGCGATGTGGTGATCTGCTATCTGCCTGTATTCCTGTTCACGGGATAAGCCGGCACTGAGCAATGACTGGGCCACTGGCAGCATGTGATGATGAGTTTAGACAGGCAGTCAGTACAACTCAAAAGCACTATCTTCTTTTCAAATGGCACACTTGAGTGAAAAATCTGGGAACTGGAAAAAACACCCTCATACTACTAGATCTGATTACAGGAATTGTGGCAAAAATGTTACTGTCATCTCGAGTGAACTGCAAACCGCCAAATCATCCTAAATTAAGGAAAGTACACACAATCTTCTACCATGATAATCTACAAATGTGTTTCTTTTATCACTAAGAATTTAAAAATCCTTAAAAAGCCATTTTACAAATTACAGACTCCCCGACCTAGGTGCACCCATATAACACAGAAATGGTACAATGGACTTAAACCACGGGCATTGTGTGCACTGCGGAAGGACAGCCACACCTAAGACAAAAACGGAAGCTCATTTTATAGAATACAGTAGTCCCGCACAATAGCACTGGCACAGAAGGAGCAAATGACATCATTTAAATTCCTGCTACCACAGGGGAACTCTAGCTATTCAGAAACTAGATCTGACCAGAGCACCAAAGCTAACAGCAGTGAAAAATAACCCCAAGGGAATCAATTATATTTATATATAATCCAAAAGAGAAACATGGTCTTCATGTCACTTTAGGAAAACAAAAATCAAAAATTCCTTTTGAATTATATTACTAAAGCCTTTGAACCCTATAACAACAAAAATGCGTGCTCATAAAGGCATATATACAAGGATGTCTTTTCACTTTCCTTACAGTAAATATGCCCTTCAAATATTCAGAAAACACTTATTCCACAATACTGTACACGTTATTACTGAGTCAATTCATCAGTGTTTCAGCACCATTAGCTCTAGTGACAACAGCTATGGCAGAACTGCAGCTGCTAAGAAGGCCCTGCAAAGGAACACTTGAAGTCTTTCAGCATGCTTATGGAGAACCTGTATTTCCATAGAATCTAGGTCTTCCAAGTCCCAGACTAATTCGTGAAGCAGCAAACTTGACTATGGAAATTACAAAATGAAAATGGGGACTGCTGCCTGCAAGCCAACTATGAGGTGCAGGCTGGTGCTAACTCTACTGCTCTTCCCAGTGTCTGTGCCGTTCTCCGGGACAGAAGACCATTCCCAAATTGCAGCAGAGGTCTGTCCCCACCTGTTGGAATCATCATAGAACCTGAGAGTACAAAGGCACACCTTGAAAATGTTCTGGTACAGATACAGATGTGACCCCAGTGCTGTATGTCAGAAGTGGAGAACAGAAGACCCAGAAAAGGTAGCAGTGAGGGATAATTCCTTATCATGTCCTGGGCACACATATACACATACATACAGCAACAGGTTCCCCAAACCCTGTTAGGTGGCCCTTCAGAGGGTGTAGCAACTTGCAGTTGCTTAGATCTGCACTTCATAAGCCAGTAAAGACTTCACCTTAAGACAAGGTAATAACATTTTTGACTGCTCTTGGGAATATTTTCCATTTTCTCAGAGGGTTTATTTTGACTTCTCAACTTCAGTATTGCTGTGTTTACTCATAAGTTCCAAGATATCTTCATTTTGAACTCAGCTTCTTGATCCATGATCCTTGTTAAAACAATACACGTTTTATATTGCTCTCTTAGAGTGCCATGGCTGACACCAATTTGAAATGGAAAAATAGCCAGACAGCTTTAGTAAAAGGAAAAGTACAAAGGGTGATGCATAGCTTTCAAAATGTTTTGACTAAATCTGGAATCTAGTAGGTGAATAGCGCTCTAGAAATTGTTTTCAGGGCATAGAATTCACCGTAAGATGAGGAAAGGCCTTAAATGTAATAAACCACAGAGAAGTGGGGTAGACTTATAAACTGTTTGGCACATTTCAAAACACTGACCATCGTGTAACAGGGAGAAAAAACTCAGAATTTTTAAGACTCCAGACTCAGTTTACAGAGTTTACATTGGAAAATTATGCTTTCGATTTGTAAATGGAACTGAGTATAGGAACTTTTCAGGACAAAAACCTATGGAATGGCCATTTTCTCAAGATACTTTTCTGACTGCAATTCCTTGGCACAAACATGCAGAAAACAGCTTTCTTCCAAAACAGGAAAATGGGTCTCTTGAATTGTTGCTCATAAAGAGAAAAGGGGAGCAGAAATAACTACATTTTTGTTCTGCTTAAAAATGAATGTATCATGGAATTTAAATCCTAACCTGAGGCCTTTCAAAGATGGGTAGTAATAAGTGCCATAAGCATTAAATTTAAAAAAAAAAAAGAAAAAAAAAGTCACACAGAACCCAGGGGCATTTTCATCTAGAAGTTATTACAGGCCTGGATTTAACAATGACTTCCATTCCACTTTGAGTTAACTGTCTGAACAGCAAATATTGAGTCCTAGTTTTCAAATTCCTCATAGCATATATTACATTTTTTAAAATACAAGGAAAAATAGTGACGTATTTGAGAGCCCTGTCTGAACATTGGTTCTCACACAGCTGTCTAAGAACTGCCCTGATTATTCAGTGCCAGCTCTCCTTGTTTCCAGCTGCTAAATCCCATTAGGAGCAGCTAAAAATAAATTAAATACGTTCCTCATATTACTTTTGCATATAGTCCATTTTTGTAGTTGTCATATGGATAAGAGACAGAAAAGCTAGATCAGCAACAAAATTAACTCCTTTCAGAGATGCATTCACCAAAGTTAGAGCATACACAATCTTTGATTTCTGGGGTAAGCAGGCACCTAATACTCATAAGGATTTTTGTCCTAAATTCTCGAGTAGAGAACTGGCTCTGCTATGATTAATTGTGCAGTTTCAAGAGTGATTAATTTTCTACTATCACAATCCTGCTCTCAAGCCTACAACTAGCTAAGGCCAGATGAAAAATTCTGAGTCTCTGCAATTTCTGTTGGAACACTTCTGCTTTGAAAGTGGGATATGAGTCAGGCAACTGCTAGATTATAGCCTTCCATTGCAGTCCATTGCGGAGGATTGTGGAGGAAAAGCGTCATTTTCACACAAAAATCACTGACTGTGTCTGAAGTGAAAAGGAGCTATGGAGCCCACTTATATAAAACTACAATGGTTTGCCAGGACACACTGGAGCTGTAGGACAGCGAGTTTACAGAGAGGCAGTGAGAAAGAACAGAGGAGAGGTTTGACTCAGATGTGGGTTTGAAAAATCTGAAAGCAACATATGGCAGGATGAATGAAGCCAGTAGCTGGACAACACAAAAAATGCTGAAGAACCCAAGGCCAGTGCAGGTAACCCAGGGCACAGAGACTCTCACAAGTGTAGCATCAACAGCTGCACCAGACGCTGTTTCTTACATTTTAAGAGAGACTAGATAGAGCTACTGGAACTATTCACCATGTGTTTATATGGAAATTATGAATTTTTGCTGAGGAATGTGCACTTCAGCATCTTGATGATAATTCCAATCACAGGATAAGAATCAATGTTTGTTAGATAAAAGTATTGTTGCACCGAGATCCTGTTTACTTCCATCTTGCCTGCCCAGAAGGCTTGGCTTGTTTCCGATGTAGGGATTAGAATACAGGAATTCCTTAATTAACTTCACACAACCTCTGACACAGGAGCTGAGGCCTCTGCACACAGAAGACGACATGGAGAGTCAGTAATGGCAATACAAGGTACACATCCCCCCTGCACTTCCAGTTCCCTACCAGAGAGACAGGAGGTGGTTACAGAATCTGCATCTGCTCTCACTGGTGCAATGGTGTTTCTGAGGCTCTGATGAAAGGAAGTAAAAAAATCTACACAAGACAGATGCTTACTAAATGAAGAAAATTATATAAACGCATGGACACGCACAACAAAACCTGAAAAACACAAATCATCATCTTTATTGTTTGGGAAAAGATGTCTTTAGACCAGTTTACACTGACACAAACATAATCTCAAGCAAAGGCCCAGTCTCTGGATGAAAAATCAATGCACACCCACTAAACCATCTGCAAGGCTCTGCCTCAACAGGAAGATTGCAGCCCCCGTAGATGTCAATGAAAAGTTCACATTGGATCAGTCCATACAATCACAGCCTCAAGCGTGTCCTGCCAACAGAGGGGCATGAAAGCACCGCTGGGGATGGCACAGGACCACGAGCCCTTTGGGCAGGAGCACAGCACAAGGACATTTTCCTGCCCACAGCTCTCCCATGCAAGATTGCTCAGAGAGGCTGTGGATCTCCCTCACTGGAGATATCCCTGAGCCATCAGGATGCAATCCTGTGCCATGTGCCGGAGCAGGGGGGGTTGGACCAGGTGACCTACTGTGGTCCCTTCTGACCCAAACCCGTCTGTGAATGGTGCCATGTCACCTCTGTGCCCACACACCTTGCTGCCGCCCTCAGCATCCTTCTCCCAGGCAGCCAGCAGCAGAACACGAGGTTTAGGGTAGACATTAGAAGGAAGTTTTTTACAGGAAGAGTGTTTGGACATTGGAATGGTTGGGTCACAGTAACTGGAGGTGTTTATGGAGAGACTGGATGTGGCACTCAGTGCCGCAGTCTAGCAGGCAGGGAGGTGTGGGGCCAGAGGCTGCACTCCATGATCTCAGAGGCCTTTTCCAGCCTAGCTGATTCTGCAATTCAATATTCAGAAAATACAAATACGAGCACCCAACCTCGCTCAGGAGCCTCTTCTCCAAAGGGGACAGCCTGGACCGAGCATCCACAGCCCCTGAACATCCACAATCCCAAACAAACACCCATAGACCCCCAAACATCCACAGCATCTACAGCCCCGAACATCCACAGCCTCGAACATCCAGCGCCTCGTCCCGCCGGCCGCGGGAAACCCTCCTTTAAAGGAGCTGGGGGAAAGGTCAGGGTGTGGTGGGTGGCGCGGGGGGCAGGAACACAGGGACACTGCCACGGCCCGGGAGTGCCAGGGCCGGGGAACCCCAAGGCCAGGGAATGCCAGGGCTAGCGAATGCCAGGGCACGGGAACCCCAGAGTCCGGGAACGCCAGGGCCAGGGTATGCCAGAAGCCGGGAATGTCAGAGCACGGGAACCCTGGAGTCCAGGAACCACAGGGCCAGGGAATGCCCGCTCCCGGGAATGCCAGAGCTAGGGAACACCCGACGCCGGGAACGCACGCCTGACCCCGGGCACGGCCGATCCCGAGTACGGCAGCTCCCGGCAGCTCCCGCTNGGAATGGGAATGGGAATGGGATTGCGAATGCCGCCGATGGAGCCGCCCCGCAGCCCCCAGCGCAGCACGGTGAGAGCTCGCGGGGCGCGGGGAGGGAGCGCGGCGCGACTGGGGCGGGCGAGCAGCACCAGGGGACACCCCGCGCTGCGCCCATCCCGCCGAGAGAGGGATGTCCCCGTGTCCCCTCCCTGTCCCGGGGGGAGCGGCTGGGGCCGCCGGGGGGGCACGGACGGGCTGCCCTGGGAGCG